>CM033271.1:6544378-6752164 GCA_019343175.1 Oedothorax gibbosus | reverse complement strand
TCAAGGGTGGTTGAAAAATAATAGGTAGCTGGGAAGGTGAATGGCTTTATTTAACTCCGGGGGCAGGGGGTGCTTGCAACACAAATGAATACTGCAGTTTGACCAATCCAGAAACAAGAATTGACAAGAATCCAGAAAAAGTGTGTAGAGTGTGGTCAGGGCCTTCTAGAATTGGGAAGAAGGCCCTGGCGTGGTGGGGGATATGGATAATGGGTTGGAAAGAAAGGATGGTTCCTGGAACCCAGAGGGGTAGAAGAAAGGGGTATGTTTACTTTGAAACAGGTCCAGTTTGAGTACAATAAGATAAGAAGGACAGGTTGAAATCGACACATTGTTAAAGATTGCAATCACCCTTCCACTTGCTACTAATAGCATAACTTAAAATATGGAGAACTGAAAAAAATATTAAGGATAGAAAAATTAGGTTCACTACAAGCGAACTCTCCTTTTCTAAGTAGTTCACTATATCCATATAAAATAACATTAGTTAAATAGGAGTTCAGAAGGGACCACTAAAAAGGTTCATTATAAGCGAGGGTTCACTATATCCCAGGTTCACTATAGCTGGGTTCGACAGTATTTAAACTATTTAACTTATTGTTGGTATGACACAAATAAGCTCCGCCCACTACATTGATTAACCCTCAAGACCTTTTTTTCATTCCTGTATTACAGTTGCCACTCAAGAAATGCCCGTTAATAGGCTCAAGACATGCCTATTAATTTGGTAACTATTTAACTTTTAACTAATTAAAGACCCGGTTGTCAATACCATTATCCTCCCTTACCAAATAAAAATGTTAAGTTTCAAAATTTTAGTCTTTAAAATTAGTTTTTTGTGTAACTTAAATTTGTCCTACAAAAGTTGTTCAGTACTAGTAATTCATTTGTTAATATCAACAAACTTAAGCAGAAAGCTTGTTTTAGCAAGGAAAATTTTCTCGCCAATTATTGCTAATGAGTTAACAGCAAATTTTCCTCATGTGTGCTTTATCAAATTATGTAGCTTAATTTACATAAGAAAATTTATATAAAATAATTATTTATATTTTGACATGAGTTTAAAGAAGGCGTTACTTACATCTGCAATCTGTTTTTCAAAGAGTATGTTCAGCTTGTCATGGGATTTTAAAATATCAAACACGTACATCATTTCACTGTACCTTCCCAAACCAGTCAAAAGATGAACCTGAAATTAGTATTTTAAGTGTTAAACTATGATTTAAACAAAAGAAGTAAATAATTTGATTATTAAACAAACATAACAAATAATATAAAGAAAAATAAATAAAACAAGAAAACTACTTAAATTACAAGACACAAAAGTTACTTGTCAATTGAAATATTTATTAAAATTATGCAAAACAAAAGTTAATCAAAAACTGTTTTAAAAAATTACAACATAAACTTTTAAATATAATTGGAATTAAGGGAACAATGAGACAAGTTATTGTGATTTAATTAAACTAAATTCCTTGGCTGGAAAAATCATGCAATCTTTTTAATACTCATTAGTATGGAAATTGTGCGCATTCTGCTAAAATAGGCCTTTCTTTCCATAGTAAAAAAAAGTTAGATAGCAAAAGCATTAGTGTAATTAAATTTCAATCATTTTACAGTCGAACCCCGTTATCGCAAACTCAAAGGGAGCATAGAAACATTTCGTGTAAACCGAATTTCATGTTAACCGTCAGGATTTTTTTATCATTAAACCAGTTAATAGTTTATAAAAAAATATCATCTAAAAATTATTCTTATTTTATAATGTAATACACTAATAATACATGCATACAATTAGTAATTCAATTAATAAAGTTCTTTTGGAGTAAGTACATAGGTACTATAGAAAAATAAGCTACATTTTTAAGGAACAGCAATGGAACAAAACTGACGATTCATGGGAGATCTCATATTTTTCTCATGAATAGACAACAATTAATTCTTATTATGTTTGTTTGACACTTTTTTTTAATGTTTTGTTTCATTTGTTTTTTGAAACTTTGAATTACTAAGGGGGAGAAAAAGTCAAATTCTTAATTTTTTGTTCGGGTTAAGCAGGATTTCATCTAAACGATTTCGCGTTAAGAGATGATTTTTTGCATCATCTCATAGATTTACAGGCTGGGGAAATGTTTTCAGTTCATCTTAAGCGAAATTTCTTGTTAAGCGAAATTTCGTGTTTATCAAGTTCGTGTTAACAAGGTTCGACTGTATGTTCGATAGAATTTTATTTTTAACAGCCAAAACATTTTCATACCATTATTAGAAACTTGTCGGCTTCTTCCAAGAGGTTCACTAACATCAATGCACTGTGGAGAATCTCAGAGATGCCGTCCATATTACAGGCCGCGGTAAAGCATTCGTGGGCACAAATGAGGAGGTCCACTAATATGGTAAAACCTAGAAAAAACATGACATAATAAATGGCTAAAACACTTAGAAAGTTAAGACTGCAACTACATATTTAATTTTATAATTTAAGTTACCTCTTTAATATATTCTCTAATAATACCTTGTTTGTCTGTTAAGATTATTCAATATAACTATGCAGATCAGATTACACAAAAGCAAATAACTTTTTGTGACCTTTTCACCTTTCTCATCCAAAATATTTTCAAACAGAGTATTATTAGTACCAAAAATTATTATGTAGAAGAATACAAACATAGAATAATACAAAAAAAAACTTCAAGGCACTGTAAGAGACATTAAAAAAAAGCAAATTAGGTTTACTTTGGTCAGAGCTCTTGTCAGTTAATTCTGAAGCTTCACTAGAGAATTTGTTCATCAGGTAATTGCCAAGAAAGGATGGATCTTGGCACAGTTTGACAATTAACTGGAATCCTTCATTGGCACGTAAGGGGTCATAAATGACTTGTTCGGAAAAGGCATTCTTGTCTTCCGGAATCATCACTTAAAAAATAATTTACAGATGCTTACAAATACATGATGGTCAAAATTTAACTGACAGTACTCAGGACTTTCTGTAGAATAAACTAATTGCCCAAATTAAAAATCATTTGATAGAGAGGCTATTGAAGACAAGGGAGAGAGAGAGAGAGAATCAAGCCAAAATAAATATTCCTAAATTTTCTGATGGAGAATATTTGGTGCCACTGCTGTTATTTTAAGTTATGGTATTCAAACACGAAACAAAAAATCCTTTCAAAAGCACAAATTTTGTTCTACCAAAATTGAAATTTCTCATTTTTATTTCCTATTCTTGAACTTAAAATCTATAATAATGCAGGAAGGGTTTTTTTTAAATACAATGATAATACTTTTATAATTTTAAGCTTAGAAACCCAGCTGTCACAAATTAGATAGAACTTATTTAAAAGAAGTAGCTAAAATATTTAAACTAAAAATTAACAGCCATTTTTGACAGGAAGAAAAAAGCAACGAATTTTATTTCTAAAAAAAAGAACATGAACATTATTACAGTTGCCAATAAACTAAACAAAAGTTTCTCGCAGACGATAAAAAATAGTTATCTATCTGCTCGCGATGAAATTTAGAAAGTGGGATGCCGATTCACAACATTCTCCCACCTTTGAACTTAAGAGTTGAAATACTAGTAGTTCAAAAAGTTCAAACGATTTGGTGCTCGTGAGCATCGGCCGTATCTAGTTCGCACACATTTATCATTCGGTTCAGAGTCCGTGTTTTCGGATGGTGAGCTTTTCGTCTGGAAATGGGTCCGCCTTTCCGCTTCCTGTACCTCAAGCGGGTAAATACGTTGTATCG
The DNA here is from genome assembly GCA_019343175.1 of Oedothorax gibbosus. Lineage (NCBI taxonomy): Eukaryota > Metazoa > Arthropoda > Arachnida > Araneae > Linyphiidae > Oedothorax > Oedothorax gibbosus. Next base: position 6,748,417 of record CM033271.1, on the reverse strand, counting down.
GCCGTAAAAATGTTCCATAACTGGTCTTCACTTGGACAAGTCGAACATTTCCATCTCTTCCAGGTAACAATTTCGAAATTCTTGCTAATGGCCAGCTTAGCCGTTTGCAGTTCGTATCGCCTATCAAAACGACATCTCCCTCTTTTACATGTTGATCCCCTTTTACCTTGTAATATTCCCTTAATTGTCCGAGATATTCATTCCGAAAACGCTTCCGGAGGTCGTTTCGGAGACGAAGTCTATATGCAAATCTACTATTCATCCTCTTAACGTCTATTTCTTCAAAGTCTGCCACTCCAAACTCTTCGATTTCATTAAGAAACATTGATGGGGACAGCACCTTTAAATCGTCGACGTCTTCAGAGATGTAAGTCATTGGTCTAGAGTTGATCAAACTCTCTGCTTCGCATAACACTGTACTTAATTCTTCAGCCTGTAAGCAAGCATTGCCAATTACTCGTCTAAGTATTCTTTTCAGGGAACCAATCAGCCTTTCCCAAAAACCTCCCCACCATGGCGCGGATGGAGGGTTGAACTTCCATTGGATTTTCTTTATCGTCGATAGTTCTTGCACTTTTTCCCAATTTACGTGTCGCAAAGCATTAGAAGTTCCAACTAGATTAGTTCCATTGTCTGAGTAAATAGTTGACGGTCGTCCCCTTCGAGCTATGAACCTTCTCAGGGCTAAAATGAAACTGTCAGTTGTCAAAAATGTCACTAATTCGATGTGAACACCACGATATACTGCACAGGTAAACAGGACAGCCCAACATTTTGTTTTGTCTTTCAAGTACATGGGTCCACATAGATCGACTCCTACAACTTCAAAGACATGAGCGTCTCGCACTCGATCCTCTGGTAAAGGAGCTACTGGCGTCTCGATAGGAGTGGTCGTGAACCTCGCGCATTTTATGCACTTCTTCAAAACTTTTCTAATGGTTTTCCTACTCTTTAATATCCAATACCGTTCTCGAAGTCTTGACATAATTACTTGAATTCCAGCGTGGCAATTATCTGTATGTTCTTGCAAGATTATTTTTTCCACCAATTGATGCGTAGACGGTAATAATACAGGATACCGAAAAGTCTTAAGATCTTCTCTCATAGATATTCTTGATTTAACTTTAATTAGGCCATCTTCATCTAAATAGGTCTGGATATTAAAGGTTTGTTTATCAAAGCTCTCTTCTTGAACTTGTTTCCAAATGACTGTTTCTGCGTATTCAAGCTCCTCAACTGATAACCCTCCACAAACCTTCTCTTTTGTTCTTTTGCAATTCTTGAAAAAGCGTATAATCCAACCCAATACTCTAGTGATTTTTCTGAACGAAGATATTTTTGGGAAAAACTCGAACTTCGCAGTGCTTACGTTTGTGGCAGCAATGATAGTTTTCTTCTTCTCTGCTTGTATAACGTCCATATCTGGAATGGCATGGGACGTAGGCCATTCTTCTTCCGGATTACGTAACCATTGAGGTCCCTCCCACCATTTTAATTGAAGTAACTTTTCCGCTGAGCATCCTCGAGATGGTAGATCAGCTGGATTTTCGTTACCGGGAATGTGCCTCCAGCAGTCAGGTTCTGTTAACGTTCTAATTTCATTAGCTCTGTTCATGACAAAAACGCTCCAATTTTCATTGCGTTTAATCCAATATAAAGCATTGGTGGAGTCCGACCAAAAGGTAATGGGTATGTTTTCATAGCCAAGATCGATGATCACCCTTTGAGAAAGTCTTGCACCGATTAGACATGCAAGCAACTCAAGCCTAGAAATTGAAACTTTTTTGAGAGGCGCCACCCTACTTCGAGCTTGCACTAAGGAACATTCAACATGGTTGGCAGTTTCATATCTTAGAAATATACATGTAGCATTAGCACTTTGAGAGGCATCACAAAAGACATGCAATTGTATAAGTTCCCCGACAGTTTGCAAAATCCATCTAGGTATTTTTATCTCTTGTAGCTTTGTTAAGGTTTTTAACCATTTTCGAAATTCTTTAGAAATATCTTCTGGTAAGTTTTCGTCCCAAGATAGTTTCAAAGTCCAAGATTTTTGCAAGATAATCTTGGGTATGAGCATCACAGGGCTTGTGTAACCAATTGGATCAAATATGCTGCTAGAAATAGATAGGACTTTTCTTTTCGTCAAAGATGCTTCACTATCAAAGTCCTTGACAACGCAAGACAGTGTATCATCACCAACGTTCCAATTTAAACCAAGAAGACTAGTTTTTTCTACACCACTGCGATCTAGAACTCTTGAGTCGACATTACTTATCCAATCTCGCAGATTGAAATGAGCGCTAGACAGAAGAAAACGAGACTCTAAGACAAACTTCTCCATTTCTTCCACCGTATCAAAACTGGTGATGCAATTGTCCACATAGAAGGAAGCTTTCAAATGCTGTGCTGTACTTTGCAGCTCTGTGGGTGAGGCATCTAAATGGTGATTCAGAGTTATGTTTAGCAAAAAGGGACTAGATGTTACACCAAATACAACCCGCTTATGCCTATATTCAACTACATTCTGTGCTTCATCGTACCAAAGAAATCTTAAAAAGTCGCGATCCCTTTCACGAATTCCAATTTGCAAAAAAGCTTTCTCAATGTCAGATGTCACTGCTACAGCTTTCATCCTGAATTTTGTCAACAAGGAAGGGATGTCGGCTACCATGTTTGGACCCTTTTCCAAACAGTCGTTGAGTGAGAGCATACCCTTCCTTTTAGCAGAAGCATCAAATACTGGTCGGATTTTCGTGCTAGCACTGCTTTCCTTTATCACAGCCCTGTGGGGAAGGTAATGCACTTCATTGTTCGAAACATCAGGTGCCAGTTCAATAATGCCCTTTGACAACCAATCCTTGAAAACAGCTCTGTATTCAATTTCGTGACCCGAATTTTCCAGCTTCCTCTTCGTCGTGTAAAGCCTTTTTTCTGCCACTTCGCTGTTGTTGCTTAAGTTTTCTTTATCGTGAACCCATGGCAACGCAACTTCATATCTTCCTTCAAAATCTCTAGTGACAGTTTGTCTAAAATGCAAAATTGCTTCGTCCAGTATTAACTCTTCGCTCTTGTTGCTTGGAGACTCAGAAATACCTATAAGATCCAACTTCCACAAATTATCTAGATTGTTGCATAGAAGCGAAGTAACAGTTAACACGTCGCTCCTATTTCTGGCCTGAGTTCGAGGAATTTTTCCCATTAGTGTCCAACCTAATTTTGTATGAACAGCAACTGGGCCAGTTTTACAGGAATGTAATTTACCTGTTAACAATTTTCCGGCCACATCTGCTCCAATCAATAAGTGAATTTTAGTGTCCATACATCTAGACTGGTCTTCTCTATCCGAAATAAGTATATCCATGCATTCCATTTCTCTTATCCACTCTCCAAATGGAACTCGGGCTACATCATTGCAAATTTTCTTCTGATCCAATACTTGGATACGGCAATTAAATGTATTTTCCAAATCACTCAACTTTAAAATGTATTCCTTATGAGTCTCTTTTTCGGTTTGTTTTCCACCAAATAATGTATGCATTAGTTTGACTGCCTTGACTGGTTCAAATCCTAACATCTCTATTATTTCCTTTGTAGCATACGATCTCTGCGAACCAGTATCAATCATTGCTCTTATCAACATTTCTTTATTATCACCGTTACTGACTTTAACAGTAAGAGTTTGCAGAAGAACATCAACTTCATCCGTTTGGTTTGATAAAACGCTATTTTCAGAGTGCTTGTTGTTTTGGACCTCTTTTGACGCCTCCTTATTACCATTCTGACTATTCCTCTTTCCATAGCACATGATTGTATTGTGCCCACGAACTCCACACTTCGCACATTTGATGTTCATCGGGCATGAGCGTGAATGATGATTTGGTCGTAAGCACTTGAAACATGCATTATTCTTTAGTAAAATAGATTTTTTCTCTACGAAAGACATATTAGATGTTGCTTTACATTCATGGCTCTTGTGAGATTTTTCACAAAATAGACAAACTAGCCCTTTATCAGCTGTGATCAATAAAGATGAGGCAGTTGGTATGCGGTTGGAATTTTCTTCAAATCTTTTCTTCTTTATTTTTGTTTCATTATCCTTATTTATCCCAAAACCGGACATCGCCAAACTTATTCGCTCCTCACCTTCAACCTCAGTCTTCAGGAAATTTAGCAAGTCATCCAGTCTGTCTTTAGCTTCTTTCTTCGAATGTGAAGTAACACTTCGGTTCCAAGCCTTTAGAAAGTCATGTGGAAAACACGATTCCACCATTGGATAAAGTATTGAGGCACATTTATCCGTAGTTACACCCAATGTATCAAGGGCCCTCATATAGGATTCAAGCTTGTCGTACAAATAAGTGATACATGGTTTCTCTTGAGTCTGCACGGAAATAATCAGTTTCAATAACTCTCTTACATAAACCTCAATTAAAAGATCTTCTTTCCCGAATCGTGTCTTCAAGGAATCCACTGCTTTAGCATAGTTATCTCCTGTCGGTGGAAAGCTTTCTATAACCTCTCTTGCCCTTGATCCGACAACTGTAGCTTGGACTAGATACTGGAACTTGTCCTCCGGGGCTATATCCTCATCATTGTGGATGTTAGAAAACTGCCCCCAGAACGGCAACCATTCTTTAATGTCTCCTCCAAATTTTCTAAATTCTAATTTCGGGAGTGTAAATCTTCTCTTACAATTATCATCATTTGGAAAGGCTGGAGTGTTAAATAAGTTAGGATTGGCAACTTGGTTAGCTTGTATTCTCGCCAACTCAATTTTCAAATCATTTTCTTGCTTAGCTTTTTGCAATTCGAATTCTCGCTCTTCCTTTTCTCTCGCCAATTCCAATTCTTTTTCTTCCTTTCCTCTCGCCAATTCTTTTTCTTCCTTTCTTTCAGTAACCGCTGTCGACAAAAGTTCCTTAACAAATTCTGGATCGTCTTGTGCTGTTTTGTTTTCGGAAATCTTCCTCTTGATCTCGCCAATATTCATTTCCGTTGATATTATTTCACCCAACGCTTCGGCCACTGATTTTAAATCTTCCTTCTTTAAGCCTTTCACTTTGAATATGGATTCCATCTCGTAGCAGTTAGAAAAGTTCTTACCTCGTAGCAAATAGTATATAGTTCGTCCGAGACCTTAAACCTCGAGTCCCGGCAGGGATGCCAAATGTCACAAATTAGATAGAACTTATTTAAAAGAAGTAGCTAAAATATTTAAACTAAAAATTAACAGCCATTTTTGACAGGAAGAAAAAAGCAACGAATTTTATTTCTTAAAAAAAGAACATGAACATTATTACAGTTGCCAATAAACTAAACAAAAGTTTCTCGCAGACGATAAAAAATAGTTATCTATCTGCTCGCGATGAAATTTAGAAAGTGGGATGCCGATTCACAACACCAGCAATGACTCTGTATTTTTCAAAACGGAAATTTTCTAACTAAATTTTTCAAGGTTTATCAATAGCCTCTCTAGCAAATGAATAGTAATTAGGCCTAATAGTTTGCCCTACAGAAAGTTATTAATAGAGTGGTCGCTTAATCTGAAATAAATAGTCTGATACAATTAAACATTGTGTAGTTGCATTTCTTGAAACCAATCATCATATATTCTTAGAGACCTATCAAAAACAAAAAGTTAAGTTCTTTACTTGTTCCTAATTTGGTGTTTTTACCAGTGTGACCATAGATATCATAATTAAAGTATTAGATTGGCTGATCACGTGACCTCCAATGCTAACGACGGGACGCGCATGGAGGCGTTTTAACAGGGCATAATGACCAGTGTTGCTGCCACTTTAAGGAGAAAAATACTTCGAAATAATACCATTTATTTCTAAAATTACAAAAAAATACTAGAAAAGGATTTAAAGTCACTAAAAATATTCCAAAATGCAGCTAGGATTTTTACGATATTTTTTTGTAATTATAGAATAATTCTAAAATAAATTCTAAAATTAAGTTCAAAGTTTAGTTATAAAGTTTAGAGTATATTAGTATTTTAGAATAATTCTAAAATTACAAAAAAATATATTAAAAATACGAGCTGCATTTTGGTATATTTTTAGTGACTTTAAATCGTTTTCTAGTATTTTTTTGTAATTTTAGAAATAAATGGTATTATTTCGTAGTATTTTTCTCCATAAAGTGGCAGCAACACTGGCCATTATGCCCTGTTAAAAAGCCTCCATGCGCGCCCCGTCGTTAGCATTGGAGGTCACATGATCAGCCAATCTAATACTTTAATTATGATATCTATGAGTGACTAATATGATCATGTTAAACGACCCCACTATTCCAGGTACTGTCAGTTTAATTATAATTGCTCTGTACATTGAATCAAATAATTGCTAAGATTATCCAAATTGAATAAAATGTCAATAATTGATAAGAATTAAATACATTTTCATTTAATTTATGGTATGCATTCAACAACACTGCTTTATATATTTGAGATATAAAATGCTTTTACATACACCCAATGCTTACAAACAAATACAACTTCCTTTAACGATTTTAATGGTTTAGAAAACATGAAATATCATAATCAGATTAACAAAAAAATAATTTAATATGAATACAAACTAAAATAAGAAACAAAAGTTTTTAATATATGAATAAAAACTACTAAAATAAATTATAAAGGCAAAAAAAATGTTAGTACAATACTTCTAAATTCATTACTTTAATAACACACACAAAAAAATTTAGTACTTTTTAAACGTAAATACCATAGCACTGATTAATTTTGATTAAAGCAATTACCCAAATTGGTGCTGCCTAGTACAAGAAGGGAATACCAAATTTCCTCAGTTAGGAACTTGGCTACTTCCATATCTCCTAGCTCATGAACAACAATGAGGCTCTTTGCCAGCACATGTTTATCATTCAGCTTAAGGACTAGAATATTTTTTAACATATCGAATGCATCTTTTTCTTTGGCTATGCTTTCGTAAGTTACATTCAAAACCTAGAAAAACATAATAGAACATTATTTTAAAACCATAAAAAATGTTGAACGCTGAAAAAATGTTCATATGTATACTAAATATTTTTTTAAAAATTTATTTTCTAGTCTATTTAGATTAAAATTTAATATTTGCTTTTTTACACGAAAATGGTTTTCTCAGCATAGGTAAAACCAGTTTCAAACATTTCATACCCTTCAGCAATTTTTTTTCCATCAATTATAGATTTTTAAGGTAATTCATTATTAAACTACAAACAAGTTATAAATAGGGTTTTATATGAATTTTGTATCAGTTTAGTAAAAAAAAAAAATTTTAATCATAAATTGAAAAAAAAAAACCATTTAGCTAATGTTATATATTAATCCTTCCTGTCCTTGAAATATAGTGGTGGCCTTTTATGAGAGATTATTATTGTCCTTAATAATACTAGTAGAACATTTTCTCAATTCTTCACCCATCATTAAAATTAAAATGATTAAAAATAATAACTTTACTTATAATCACCTTGTATATTAAAACAGGAATAATTAAATACATTATTACTTACTGATGCAACAGTAAAATGAACTAAAATCTGGTAACAAATTGTTGTTCCAATGGTGCATTTCTTACTGAGTTTTTTCATAGATTGAATAATATGTTTCTTTTCATACAAAGGACCTGAAACAATAATAATTGCAAGCTTGTGCAATAAAATAATAATAATAAAAAATTGCGGTTAAGACTATACCTAAGAAGTTCGGCTAGAATGAATAGAATAAGCAAGTATACCTAGGAAGATTTAATTACTCTTAAGTCTTAATTTTGTTAAAACATGGTTCCCAATCAAACCTTTCAGCAATATGTAGGGGTATTTCAAGGCAATTTAAAAAATTATTGGGGCCATATAAGGGCATCATTTAAAGTACAAAGTAAGAGAAAATCCTAAAAGATAAAAGATATGTATGATTGGTTTACAAATCAGAGAATCTAAGGTTTTCATAAGTTATTTAGTTGCAGGCAAAAAAAAAGTTTTATATGGGGCTTGAGTAAAAACTTACATTCTTTAATAAATACAACTGAAAAAACAAACATAAGTTGAATTTAGAATCTTTTAAGGCTTTTTTGTAATAATTAGGGTTTTTCTGGTGTTTTAGAGGAAATATAGAGTTTTTAAGAGGACGTCCTAAAATCATTGTTAAATATTATGGTTTTTTACCAAGGGTTTTTCAAATGTGGGTTTGAACCCTGTAAAAAAGAAAAGTAAAAGCATATCATTAATTTAACAAAGTCATGACTCTTATCTGGGACAGATTATGTTAATATAAAAAAAAGTAATTGATAAAACTAAATAAAAAAAAAAATTGCTCTTTAGTCTTCATTTTTACCTTCAGTGACAGAAGCAACCCAGAGTACCAAAGATCGAATGGTTCTTGATGAGGGAACTTCGGGGATGTTATTAGGACTTGAAAAATCAATGGCATCCAGATCTACAGTCTTAGTTGCAAGCTCTAAACATGTCTACAAAAAAGATTAATCCACCATATGAATTGTGGAAGAAGCAAAATCATTTTCATGGGAAATTACCACTTCATATATGTTGCTTTAAAAAATATTACTTATTTATGAAAGAATTTCATAAATATCTTTTTGAATTCCTTTTAAGTTGAAAATATTGAATTTTGGTGTTTTTCAAAACGAACAAATGCTACAAAAAATAGTCATAGAGCAGCCAAAGAGAACCTAGCTGCACACAATAATACAATATCATTCTGAAAATGCAATACAGTAAATATCCGTTACAATGAATTCCAAGGGACCAGAAAAGTTATTCGTTATAGTGGATTGTTCGTTAAAACGGAATTGCATTAAAAAATAAAATTTTCTTAAATTTGAAATTCTACAAAACTCAAAAATTTGCAACAATGTCATTAATATACAAGTTATAATATTTATACTTTCAATAAACAATTACTAAATAATATTAATAAGTATTAAAAAAAAAATGTCTTGTCCGCATCTTGAAACTGTGCAGTCAATATTCTTTTCCTACTCATCCCGATCACCGACAACTGCAATTGCGCTTCTATTTTATTTAGGTCTTTCAAAAAGGTTGATAAAAATGGAGGAGAGATTATAATATTTTTGTGAACATCAGATTTTTTTTAATCCTTTATCAATATCCATTAATATGGTCATCTTTTCTCTAAGGAAAACTGTTCTCGTTTGGTGGCTGCCATTTCTAGAATGAGACAAAGTAAGACAACCACAACCAACACCAGAGTGAATAGAAGTAAAGAAAAATGCAGAACGAAAGAGCCCACCCTTTTCCCTATGGTTACAAAGGTTGAGTGTGGAACAAACTATTAGTCAATGGTAAAAGTGTCTTCAAGGAATAACTTTTTGTGACAGCAAAGCCGACGGTCCTTTTCATTCTTAAAGACTTCCTTTGTGACAACAATAAAAGCAATGCCCATGTGCAGTTGTGCACATGCTTTCAAATTCAATCCCAGGAAGACCATAATATCAAAAGTGTCATAATGTCAGGCTATCATTAGAGAATTTTAAAGGGGATTGTACTGGTCACCACAGATGTTTGGGTTTGACCCAGTGAATAGCAATTTCGGGCTTTCTTGGGGAGGGGCGTTAGGGGGGGGGGGGGGTATATTAGCAAAAGAATAGAGGTACCGTGATCTCCCCCCACTCCTTCTCCTTCCATTTGACAACAATGATAAACAAACCTGTATAAAACTTGTTTGGTGCCTTTTCAAAACAGCAGAAAAAGAAAAGTGCGAAGTTGCCAAAGAAAAAATCCTTCGTTATAATGAACCATTGAGTTTTAGTAATTTCGTTAAAATTGAAATTTTAAACTGTTATTCTTATGGGAATTCAAAAGGGACTGGGGATTTATTTCGTTATACTGGATGTTTCGGTGTAATGATATTCGTTATAAAGGAATTTTACTGTATTAGTATGTGTTGGTTGAATAATATCACATCAGAGCTACGTGAAGTGCATTGGGGATGGGTTTTTCTAACTTTAAACTGTGGTTCCAGTCAAGTGACACAATGCAATATTGATTGGACAGAAAAAGGTTATTGTAAATATATTGTGTGCTACTATTTAGATGACTTTTTATGAATGACTTTTACAAAATTTTGTTTGCTCACAAATAAAATACGAATTTAAAAAGATTTCACTTAGGGAGAAAAACCTGAAGTATAAGAAGCAAAGTTACAAAAAAAAAGCAAAACAAAAGTGTTCTTTTAATACAATTTTAGCAACTTCAATAAACAGATAATGCAAAAATTGGAAATATATAAATTTAGTCAACTGACATAAGCTTACCTTAATTACTTGTAAATCACTACATTCATAGTTAAATGTTGTTGCAAGTTCAAATGCTTTTTGTAAATCCTTCTTTTGTAAAAATTGACCCATAATGGAACTAAGAGCTTCTTGTTCCTATTCAGCGACAATAAACAACATATTTTCATTTAAATAAGTGCAGACAATTCGAGACTATTATTTGTCACTATATAATAATATATCAAGTGCGGTTATTCAAGGGCCAAAGAAACTACCAAAAATAAAAAAAGTGCCCAACCTTCATAAATGCCAAGATGATTAAAAAGGCTGAACACTGAATGAAACCATTTTATATTCATATTATCCAAATACACTGAAGTATTATTTAGTATTGAAAACAAAACATGGAAATACAAACCAAAATCCATTGGGTAAATTTTAGAATATGTTAATTCAACCAAACCTAACTAAAAAGAACATATTCTTTTTTGTCAATATGCCTGAGTGTTGAATTCTTACGAGTAACCCAACCACAACCAAAAGTAAACACAACTAGTTTTCTACTTTTTTTGGCAGTTTCTTAAGCAATATCGACAGTGCATTCTTCAACAATCACCCCTATAATACATACTAATTTTTAAAAAAAAAAATTTAGGATTAAAAGTGGTATTTTTTTAAATAGTAAAATAAAAAAGCGAGTACTTACCAGTTTGTCATCAATACAACAGGAAGCAGAAGGCACATTAACAGGAGAAAAGGCATCTTCCATGTGAAATGTATGCAACGATTTCACATCAAAAATTTCTGGGATCAACTAAAAATTATTATTCATGTTTTAGTTTTATTCATAAATTAAAATATAAAATTAAAGGCTGTTTTAAAATTTTTAAGTGTATTTAAACACACTGGACATAATGTCTTGGCAAAGTTCTTTAGGAAAAAGTATTACTTAACAAGTTCAAAGATGTTATAAAAAAAATTATAATTCAAAAAGAAATAAACATATATTAATAAAATTAAAACTAAACATTTCATTTTTTCCTAGAATTTATTTATCAAATCAAAACAAGAGGCTAATTTAGATTCCATGGTCCTTCAAGGGCTGTTGTGCCAGTGATGATGATAAATTAGATCAGGGGTTCCCAACCGGTGGTACGCGTAATACTGGTGGTACGCCAGAAAATTTCAGGTGGTACGCATGAGTGAAGAGGACTGGATCAGAAATCCTTTTCCGGGAATCTCACCAAATGAATTGGAACTAAAAGAAACTTTTATCGATTTTACAGAACATAGTTCCATGAAAGATTATTTTAAAGAGAAATCTTTAATTAACTTCTGGATCGGATGTAAAACCGAGTACCCTTTGATCTTCCGGCAAGCTCTACTATTTTTTATGTTATTCGTTACAAGTTACTTGCGTGAGAGTGGATTTTCTGAACTCTCGTACATAAAAAATAAACATTGAAGCAGAATAAGTGTCGAAGAGGACTTAAGAGTGAAGATAAGTTTCATTATGCCTAATGTTGATATTTTAATCACAGGCAAATAACAAGTTTCTTATTAAAGACTATGAAAGTATATTTTATATGATTATTATTTTTTTGCTGAGTTAGCACTAAGTTTTAATTTGTATGTTTTAGACCTATTGGTAATAAATATAACTGTAAATTAATACCATTTTAATTTTCTTATTTCTCCTTTATTATAAGCATATTATAAATAAACAAATGTCTAACCGTTAAATATAAAGTTTTCTCAAAATTTAATTAAAAAAAACCCTTTGAACACTTTTAGAAGAGTAAATATTATACGTTTATTAAAATATTTAGGTCTGGTGGTACGCCAAAATTTCTCAAAAAGTCAAGTGGTACGCAGGTACAAAAAGGTTGGGAACCCCTGATTTAGATTAACATAGAATTACAACCTAAAATGAAAGGAAACTACATTTGTTACCTCATAGTTAACTTCGGCTTTGATACACCACCACCACATTTTCCTATTAAGAACTTCCAAGTTGTAGGAGTCAGCTTCTATGCGTCCACTTTCTTTACTTTCTTTTATAAGGTCAATGACAGACTTCAGAAGAAAATACTTTTCTCCAAACTTATCAGATATTTCACACTGGACCTGGAAGGTTAGTATTTATATGTTAAACGTTAATCCTTCGGGAAGCATTTTATTTAAATTTCTCTTTCAGAGAATGCATCAAAATTTAAAAGTAATGCTCTATGTTTTTGACAAGATTTAACTTTTTTTTATCCACTTAAAAGAAAAAATATTCAAAAACAAATTTCTGATAATTCTTTAGTACAATTAAAAGAAAAAAATTTACACCATGAATGCCAGGGCGGGATTTACCTATAGGCCCGGGCCTAGGGGCGCACCATGATGAGGGGGGCGCAAAAAAATTATTCCGCATTTGTTTTGTCAGAAAATTTCCATAAAATGTTATAGACTACAATACATGTCTACATCTACATGCTCTCCAGGAATAAAAGTCCCATTCGCCTTCCTCGTATAGGTGACGCTGGAGGGGCGAATCTTTCGCTTGGCTGTCAGTGTGTATCTACAGCGTGTTATTTATTTAATTTAATATGTTATTATTTCATTTAATTAATTTTACGTCACGATGAATTAGAATAAAATACAAATTATCTTAACAAAGACCTTTCTGAGGTCAAATTTCTCCCTCCTTTCTTTACGATGGTGAGAAGAGAACAAAAAACCACAGGACTAGGGGCGCATAAAATCCAAATCCAGCCCTGATGAATGCCTCTTTAATGGTCAAAAAGGTAAGATGAAATACATAATATTTATATTTTAACCAAAACCTACCTCAAGAAAATCAACAGCAGTGTATAACCTAAGAACTTTGAGCCTCGGTAGCATATTCCCCCAAAACTTAACACGGAAAGGTAAGCTGTCCCAGTTGGCACTTTTACGAGTTTCGTCTGTTTCGTGGTTGATCTGAGAAGAAAAGTTGCAGCAGTGAAAAAGTACTATAAATAAGAATTTAAATTTATTTAACATGTACTTTTTTTCAAGTAAGATAGTCAGAAAGTTATTGTCAAGTTTTATACTTGAAATAAAAGTAGTTTACTTATTTACATAGATTTTCTATACGATTAAAATAGGAAAATATATTTTATCAGTCAGCTAGAATTTCAAAGATTTTTAGAGTAAATGAGGCCCAGTGGCTTAGTGGTAGTGCTTCGCATTGCCACTCCACAGGTCCGAGGATCGAATCCCGGAATGGGCGAGGTTGACCCATCCTTTCTTCCCTTAAGTGGGTCGATAAAATGGGTACTAAGCATGCTTGTGAACTAAACACTGGGGGTTCTGCATGAGGCTGACCACCTTACCGGAACACATGCCTAGCACCCCAGAGCCCTTGTTCACGAAAGCTGAATTGGGCACGGCAGTCCTTGGCCCAGTAATGGGCTGTTGGGCAGATGAGAATAGGCGGTAATTCAAAAATTATATCATATCATTCAAAAGAAAGTATTATTTTTGGAATCGAGCACATCCTAGATATATCTAGAATCCAATTTATCATGATCAGATCCTGCATAAGTATATTATTTTGAAAGACTAGGTCATGTCATCTCTTGGCTGATCTCATTAATTGGGAAAGGAGAAAACACTCAGTTCTAGGATATCTAATTTTACATTCCTTACAGGTACAAAATATTTTTAATGATTTCATTGTCAGGGAAGTCATTGACTTGTGTGCTTACAATGGAACAGACAACTGCTCTATATAAGGAGACAGGTTGGTTTGAAACAAAACCTGTCACTTAGGCCGCTTACACACAACATTTGTGCTCAACAGAAAAAAAGAAAGCACCAAATACAGACATTCAACTCCATATTAAACATTTACATGCAAAATTTGGCTAGTTTAATTATTTTCTTTAGAAAATTTAATTATTCCAAATTGTTTTCTAAATTTATATTTCAAAGAATAAATGTATTATGTTATTGAAATTTAAATATATCCAAACATATATAAATACCGATCAAATGCAACAGTGTGGTAAAATTGCCAAACTATCAGCAAAAAGCTGCAAGGGGAGTCGGATGTGTTCTTGGGTGAAAAATGTTGATTTTCTGTTTTTTTATTCTACATATCTTTAGCATAAATTTAAGACCCCAATTATCAATTTCTGTTTAGTGGTTTTCTTTTTATAAGCATTTTTCAGAAACTCTAAACCTTACTTTTCTTTTGCGTTTCCTGAAACATAAGGTTATTCAACAGTTAGGAACATTTTTCTCAGGAACTATATAAAGATATCAACATGTTTTGTTTTATTATTTCTTCTCCATTAATAGCTCTTTGATTTAAACTGAGGAATTTAAAATATATCTGCTAAAAAAAAAAAGTTATATTACTTTAAATCTGATTTTTTTTGTGTGATTTTTAATACATATTTTTAAAAAGATCACTACAAAAGTATTTTTTTTTTAAATATTTTGAAATATCATCAGTTTAAATCAAAGAGCTATATGTAACAAACAAAATATAAAAATTTCATAATGATATCTCATATAGTTTCTGAGAAAAATGTTCCTAAAGTTAGGCAAGTTCACATGGGCGAGATAGAACCATCCGACTCCCCATAAGGGACTTAGAACAAACAGGCACTTGATTATTTTCATTTTTCTAGATAAAAGCTTATCAAAGTTACAACTGATCCACCACATGATTTCGAACCATTAAAAATTACATTCATACTTGTAGCATCAGCATTTCTTCTTGGGGAAGCTTAGCAGCAGTCGCAAACATTTGTGCCTCTTCATACAGGTGACAAATGAGCAACTTTTTGACTGCGTCCCAACAAGTGCTGGTGTACGTTGGATTGTTTTCAGCAAGAAACAGATTCTTGATGTCTACATCTTGTACCGATTCTCCGAGACACTGCACCATTTTGTAGACTTTCATGTATCCAGGGATTTTTACTGTAAAAGAATAAGGAAACATGTTTCAAAAGTTATTTTTCATAAGGCAAGGTGATGTTTTAGGTAAACAAATAATAAACTCCAAAATGTAATAGTATATCTTGATTTTTAAATGGTAATGGTTCGATTGCACAAAAGCCAATTTTCCGAAACTTTACAAACCTGTGACATAATGTAAATTTTGTTTCATTTTTGTCTAACTAGATACAAAATAGGGATTTTGATATGGTTGAAGAAGTTAGTTGGTATTATGTTTATTAGTCTATTTTATACATGTTTGAGAAACCACCAAAAATGTCTTCTTAAATTTCATAAAGCAGTTCTACATTAACAGAAAGGGGATGGTTTGGCTACAAGATTGCTTTGAATCTCAACTAAATAGGTAATTTTCTTATAAAAGAGCTGAATTGAACTTGTTTTTATGGGTACATTACTACTACTACAATTTACTAGTATGTGGGTCATTCCTCACAAAACGTACCAAAAGCATGTCCCCGCAAGTTATCTTTCACATGAAGAAAAGTTATGCTTTCGCTTGAATTAATTTAAGATGAGGAACATTTGATCTATGTACAAACGTTGAATAAATAAAAAAAATTATATATTTTGAGTAAAAATTTGTGTCCACAGACTATGACAAATCATGTCCGTGAGCTGTCTCACCGTCATGTCCGGGGACTGTTTTAGTTAGTATATACTAATTAAATCCCAATTTTTTATAACTAAAATTGATTTTCAATTAAACTGACATTACTAGAACATACAAAACATAAAATATAATCATTATAAAGAATATAAATATATAAATCCCGTGAAAATAAAATGTCCCACAGATTTTCGTCATGTCCATGTACAACGTATTTTTTAGCTTGCATAACTATCTAGAAATGATAACAGTACTCTGTTTCAATCTTATTAGTATTCAATAATACAAGTTATACGTTGTATCACGTCGATAGTTTGAATACCGCAGTAGATAAAAAGCTATTAGAAGTTAAAAGTTAAAAATAGGCAATTGACAAGATCATAGCGTAATTTCTGTGGTCAAGATATAAGAAGGTAAGCTAATGATTTTTACTTGTAATTTATTATTTATAGAAAGAAATAAGTTACATAATATCAGTTTGCGTGTTTCGTTCTCTAAGGCCTAAACCTTTTGCGCCTGGAAGCCCTTATTTACGATTTCATCATGTCCGTGTACCATCATGTCCATGTATTTGGGCTCACGGACATGATTTATGTGTCCACGGACATGACGTTTTAATTATATAAGAATAAGTTGAATAAATATAAGTGAAATACAATATATTTACATTATATTTTGCCGTGAACTATTATAATAAAGTAAAGCTGAAATTTTATTAAAGTGTAACACATCAATAAAATATTTTTATGTTAATTTTGGGGGTTAAAACTTTTCGAAATTAAACATTGTTAAATTAAGACTTACTATCCGAATAATTAATATTAATTGTATGATCTGGACCGATGTTATATTTCCAATGTAATATAAAGTGTAACTCAAATCCAAAGTTTTAAAAAGTTTCATCAATATTTTTCTTTCGAAATTTTTTGCCTCAAATTGTACGTTTTCTGAGGAATGACCCATGTACTACTACATTACAATTCAATAAATAGTTTAACTGACAGTTTTTAGTTATATTTAAAGATTTTGCTTCACATAAGTTAGAGCTCAGAAAAACTTGATCGTAAAATCAAATTGAATGACCTCTTGTGAGTCACCATAGCACCAAAAAGGAAGTCCACTCTGTGAAAGTAAAGTATACCTCGATTTAATTTTGTCATCAGTACCAAACACATACTCTAGGGATCTTTTAAATGCATTATATGACATGCGTACCTATGATTTTCCCATCCAGAAAATCTGCTGACTCAGCCATGACTTGTACCCAACATCTTGGGGTTATGAGGGAGGCATGACAACAACTTCACTTCTGAGATTATTTGAACACAATATTAATCATAGGGCAATCATTTCTCTTGGATACAACCAAAATTCTCAGTCAAAAATACACTGGTGACAAATAGTGAAATAATAAAGAAGATTTACCTTCACCAGAAAACGTTTTTTTAATATGAGTGTGGTGAAGTACTACTGAGATGACCGTGAAGAAAATGTTATGCCTTAGTTAGCAATCTTGTTAGAGCAATCTTGTGATTTGGATACACCTAAATTCTCAGTCAAAAATACACTGCTGACAAATAGTAAACTAATAAAAAAGATTTACCTTCTGCTGAAAACGTTTTTTCAATCTGAGTGTGGTGAAAATGCTGCAGCATGGTATGTCTCTCATAGCTAGTCGAGCAAGCGATCACAGCTTCCTTCAAAATGCACACACACAAGTGTTCTATCCAGTGTCGGGACTGTATGACAGAGGATTTCTCAAAATGTTTCGGATACTGAAAACAAATACATCAGTTCTATAAGTTTTATACGGTAAAAAGCAAAACATTTCGAGTCTGTCAGAGTCCACATTTTTGCAAACACAATCAATGAAAACTGTCTGGCTTCTGACAGCCTGCTGGTAAGAGAATAAACTTCTAGATAATTTTTCTTAGTTTCAATTCTAGCAAGCCGAATTCTGATAATCCAAATCATACCCTTTAATAAATAGTAAATATAGCTAAATTAAGTTAATTAGATAGTTAAAGACTAAGCAGAAAGTCCGTAACGATCATACTCAAAAGTTTAAAATATGAATTGTAATTGATAAATTTAAGCATACTTTTGTAAAAGAGGGGTAACAATGTGTTTCTTTGTCTCTCTCTTTTACCAAACTTTTTAAAAACGTTTTACATTTAAAAATGAAACAAAAGATATCCAAGAAATCTTTTTAAATATAAAAATCTTATTTACAATAAATATGTGGAAAAAATTAACTAATAAAAAAACCCTGTAAAAACTTACATCCCAAAGTGCATTTTGGAAGGATTCTATAGTCGAGTCAAATTTTTTGTAAACCATGAAGCTTCTTAAAAATCCCAATAGGGATGGAAGAGGTGTATTCTGAAATGAATTTAATAAAAATAATAACCTCTTAATAAACTGAAATCAACATACAACTTTCTATAACAGTCTAATCTCGTTAACGCGAACTTGCTTATCATGAAATTTCGCTTAAGATTAACTGAAAGCATTTCCCAGGCCTATAAAGTTTTGAGCTAATGATAAAAAATATCTTAATGCGAAATCGCTTTCAGCAAAATCCCACTTAACCCAAACAAAAAAATTCAGAATTTGACTTTTTATTCTTAGTAAATCGAAGAACAAATTAAACAAAACATTAAAAAAAAGGCTAATAAACTTGTCTTCTACTTCTGCGAAAATAACGAGATCTCCCATGATTCGTCAGTCTAATTTCAATTGCTGTTCTTAATTAGTGTTCCTCAAAAAGTTTCCTAATTTTTTTATAATATGAACTACTCCAAATGCACTTTATTAATTGAATTACTAATTGTATACATGTATTATTAGTGTATTACATTATAAAATTAAGAATACTTTTTAGATGTTATTTGTTTAGACTATTCATGGGTTCAATGTAAAAAAGTTCCTGACCCTTAATATTAAATTCGGTAAACACAAAATGTTTCTGTGCTTTCTTTAAGTTTGTGTTAACGAGGTTCGACTGTATAACTAAATGTCAATAACTAAAAAAAACACTAAACAGAGCTAATACTTTTTCCTAAAAATAGAAAATTCACACATGTATGAAAGGAAATAAAGCTTGATTTAACACATTAACAAGAAGTTCATAAAGAACTAAAATAGTCTACTTTCCTGTTACTTAAATACTTACTGAAGTTCTAATCGGGAAAAAAACTAGGTTCCTAAAGTAAATATCATCAACAGCCGTTTCTACACTAGATTTATACACATTAGAAAAAAAAATAGAAACACAGCACTCAGCTATAATTTAAACTTCTAAAAGCCAAAATCAACTATTTTCCTTAATATTCTTTCGCAAATTAATTAAATATTATTTATCATCTGCTCGTGATTTATTTGTAGTTCGAAGAATAATTAAATATTTATTAATAACAAAAGTAATGAAACTACTCCGAACTGCATTAAAAAATAAGAAATGTAAATTAAAACTAAGCATAATTGCATGCAAAAGTATGCCTTGCCACTTTCTTGGTAGATAAATAATGAATAATCAAAGAATCAAATTGTGCTACATTTTATGACGTCATTCCAAACTGATTCATGAAAATATTATTTTGCTTCAAATATGTTTAAATAAATAAAGTTTCTCATGCCATTGTTGATTTGGCAACATTGATTTAAATGACTCAAAATTGAATTTCAATGCTAATTCAATGGGAAATTCGCCGACAGATAGTAGATTTATGTCCGTCCGGACGTACAGACAGACGGACAAAAAGTATGAAAGTTGGGTATCTGAGGTCATAGCTTTCTAACAAAAAAAGAATTTTTAAGATCCGATGGATAGAATCGATTTTGGAAGGGGGGTACGGACAGACAGATGGAAAGACAGACAGACATACGAACAGACAGACATACGAACAGACAGACAGACGGATAGACAGATGGAAAGACAGACAGACATACGAACAGACAGACAGATGGACATCAACCGCATTTCAATACCTACAGTGAATTAAATGACTCAAAATTGAATTTCAATGCTAATTCAATGGGAAATTCGCCGACGGATAGTAGATTTATGTCCGTCCGGACGTACAGACAGACGGACAAAAAGTATGAAAGTTGGGTATCTGAGTCATAGCTTTCTAACAAAAAAAGAATTTTTAAGATCCGATGGATAGAACCGATTTTGGAAGGGGGGTACAGACAGAAACAGACAGACGGACATCGACCGCATGTCAATACCTACTTTTTCATTTTTTTAATTCTTTCGAATTAAAAAAAGAAAAGTAGGCTAAAATTAAATTTTTCTTACCGGGAGAAATAAATGAACTCCCTGCCAAAGCGTTAATATCTTTAAATTTTGTACTGACAATATAATAAGGTTGTCAAGATCATCAGTACTACAATTGGTGACATTAATTTCTGGGAAGGAGGATTCCAATTGCTTTGAAATTTCTCTGCTATGCCAAAGTGTAGTATACAGCCACACAAAGAAACAGTTTTCAAGTCGAGCATCCTGGTTTAAAAAACAAACACAATTATTACATAGGTATATATTGATGTGCTATTGTATAAGAAGAAGATAGAGATTCTAATAACAGATAAATTGTTTTTTTTAACTGTGTAATTTTTATTGATTATTGTAGGAATTATTAAAATAGTAATAATTAAATAGTAACATAGCATATTTTTAAAATTACATTGTAATGAATCTAATTTAATTTTTTCACAATTTTTAATAATGCTTAATTTTCTGATATATACTTATAAAATGCAATATATAATTAATGTTTACCATACATATAAAGCCATTCATAAAATTTAAAAACTTGAATGCCATTAACATTTAAGATTCTTAAAATTACCTATTTCTACAGATTTAAATTGTTTAATAATTTAAAATATTTTGTAAATTTAAAATAATCCGAATAAGTCAAGAATATATGGAATTTTTAAATTTGAATATACTAGATATTTTTATGAAAATCTAATCTAAGAAATAATTCAGGAATATTTACTAATAAACCATATAAAAGTATACAGAATACAAGATCAATTATAAATAACTATTTTTATATTAAAAATTTTTATGGTTGTAGAATTACAGCTTTTGACACATTTTTCTTAGAATGATAGAATTAATTACTTTTATGAAACTAACAAATTTATGAAATAAAAACTATTTAATTCAACAAAGTTACACATATTGTTGTTTAACTAACTGGATATGATGCTGATATTAGGGCTAGAATGGGATTCTTTATCTCAAAACTGGTATGGAGTAGGCAATCTTTGGGAGAGTCCGAATTGTTGGCTAATAACAACTGGCTGAACAAATCTTTCAAAACAAATGATCCTAAAATAAACAGAAAAAAGTTTATTGAAGTATTAGGTTAAACGACCAGAGCATTACAGGAGCATGCATGTATAAATACACTGTTCAAAACAATTAGGGGAGCACTTTGAGTACTTTTGTTTACTCTTTCAGTTCGAACATTTCATTTTTTATTCTAAAAATCTAAAATTTGTGAAATAGATTTATTATGCATCCAGAATGAAAAGGTAAAAAACATTTTTTTAAAAATCCTAATTTTTTAACTAAAATTTAAGGGGGAAAAATCGGAAGCATAACTTTTGAATAAATAATAACAATAATTTTAAATAAATTTTATTTGTTAAAAAAAGTTAAAATCAATTTTTAAACATCTAAGAATGCAAGCATGAAGAATTTAGGGTCAATTTATTTCATAAAATTTTTTGGGAGAGAATTTTATTTTACCATGTTTTTCAGATTTTCATTTAATTAAAACAAACATTATTTAATTCTTCAAAAGACACGATTCTTCCATCTTATTCTCAACTTAGTGAGAAAAAAAATCGCAAGCTGACGATTCCAAATGGAATCATTGGGGGTGAAAGGGTTTAAACCATGCATTCCCTTAATTCTATTGAGCAGTGTACATAAAGAAACAAGTAGGGTTGTAACAGAAATTATCACTTAGAGCTGCTTCCACATAAACTTCATGTGTCTAATAAAAGCCCCAAACACAGCATTCAGTTCTACATTGAACTTTTAAAATTAAAAATTAAACTATTTTCATAAAAAATTCAAAAATTACTATTTTTTTGCTAAATATTAATATGTATTTTGACAAATAAATTTGTAATATTGGTCACATTTAAAATATTTTATATCACCATACAATATTGAAATTAGAACACCTTGAAAAGGTTACGAAACAAATTGATTTTTAAATACTATGTTTAAAAAAAAAGGTAGTGAAATAAAGCAATTATTAGAAATAAAATCTCAGCATTAATTAATAATTTCGTATTAAATGTAAATAACTGTAACAAAGACAAAGGTTTTGTAAAAATTATTAAACTATAAAATTGGAGTAATTACTCAAATCAACATCTGAAGAATTTGATGTCTCTTCACTAGTTATTGAAACATTATCTTCCTCTTGACTTGTAGGTTTTTCTAGAATTATAAACGAAGGTTAGTAAATGATTACTTTTAAATGATAATAATAAAAAATACATAAAACTTACACATAAACCAAAATAAAATCTGAACTTAGGTATAATTAAAATAAAATTACTTGATGAAAGAAAAGGGACACAGTTTTTTGATTTAATTGACTATGAGTTATATTCAATACTTAATCAATAGCATTCAGCCAATTAAGCAATAAAAGGAGTGTAATATCAAAAACGCGCAAATAAGCTAAAAGGTTTATATGTTATGAGGGATATTACAATGACTTTTATGGGTGCATTTTATAGCGTATTTTTTTATTTTGGATTTTTAAGGTAGTATAAGTAACAGGATTTTATACTTTATAATGAGCGAAACAATAACATAAGTTTATTATCTAGAATGGATTAAATGGTACATATACTTGGATCGTAACACTTTTTTTTTAGTCCGGGCAGAGAACGGGTATTTATTTGCTAGTTTATAATAAAAATGGCTACTGTTAAGTGAGACCTGCAGGAATGATGTAAAATTTCCCATTAACACTCATACAACAATTAAATAATGGAAAGATGATGAAAATTCATTGACAGATCCTGTTAATTTTCACCCCAATGTGGCTGCTTTATTGGCGGCTAGACCTTTTGCGAACTCAGCATATTCTCCATTTTTCTCTGCCACCATTTAGGCGACTCTCGCTACCGATTTTGACGCTCAGATTACGATGAATCTGAGTTCTTTTTGTCAAAGTACGTCAAGATTTAATTTTTCCGAGAGAACCCAAGCCAAATGGGTACTCAAGGAATCTTTTACATGCCACATAATCATATGACAATGACATACGTGCCCGATTTGCCCATCCAGAAAAACAATGACCCTCAGCTTTGGCTCGAACCCGCAAACTTGGGCGACACATAATACCTCTCAGCTACTTAGATCCAGTTAATGTCAGATGAAAATCTGTTACATGAATATAAATGGGGAATCCATATAGACCTAAACTTATCCTGACCTCAAAATAGTAATACCTATCAATGTCCCTTTGTTTTAACGCATTGCTCAAAGGGCATATTTTAAGTATTAAGTGGCAACAGAAATGCTGAATGAAATAAATTATTTCTTAAGCCTCGATTGGTATATCAATGCCACGTGGGAACAGAGCAACAATCAAATCCCCAACTAAAGGAAATGCAGCAATGAAAGCTGGACGGGACTATGTCACCCGAAAAAAGCTAATTGTTTTTCATCAAAACAAAATCGCATTATTCCAATCGTTTTTATCTAATATTTTAAGTGGCATAACAGTAATTCTTTTTTGCTTAGATACTGTTTCATGGTAATAAAGATGTTTTTTTTAATAATAAATTCTTAGTACTTACTAGCATCTGCTGCGGGAGACTTCTGTGTTTTTTTAATAACACCTATCCTCGTATACCACGACTTGCGTGTGTCTTTCTTTGGGGTTTTGAGTGTTGGAACAGTTTTAGTCTCATAAGCAACGTCGAACAAGAGTGACGACGTGCGGTGAAGGGAATGGAAAATGTGATAGGATATACAAGAGTTGGAAAATCTTGAAGTTGCTTTCAAAATCTGGGGAAAGAAACGGCATTTTCAGTTTATTTTTTCTATTAAAATGTATATTTGTTTGAGTTACCTTGTACATACATAAACTAACTTTGGCTTCCAGAACTGAAGAGTTAAGTAGATATGTAGTCCTTACCCCTATACATTCATAGGGTATTCCAGTATAGTACTTACTGTAAAAAGTTAAAAATAAACAATAAAGTTATAGTACTTCTTTACAGACTTTTGGTTCAGGAAAAGGTTGATGATGATATAAAGACGTGTGTCATGCCCGAAAAATTTTGCACTGCCAAACCTTATATTGATGAAACGGTATAGGATGGTCAGATGACCAACTTTTAACGTCAAATCTCTCTGGCTTAAATTAACTAAATGGAGAAAAGATACATTGATCATATCCATCCTTAAGTTAGTTTCAAAATGACATTTAAATCTATTTGTCACAGGCATGAAATATAGCGGAATAAGCCGAGTTGTATCAGTACAGTCTTCAATGACTCAACCACTGTGAGCCCAAACTAAAGCCATAATCATAATAATATAGGTCACGATCATCGTTATACACAGTAACTACACATGTAACTACTTTGTTATAACTTTCAATCTGCAAAATCAATCTTAGAAACTTTTGCATAGTAAAAAATTAAATAGTTTGAGTTACTTTAAAATTTAAATTTTTATAAATAATTGATTACTTAAATTTTATATTTTAGGTGGTTCTGAATTCAACAATCAACTATAAAAGTTATACCCAATTTTGTAAATAAAATAAACATAATATGTAATGATAGTTTTCGTAAAACAAATTTGCCTGCCACGATTTGTTTTTTAACTTTGTAGAATACGTTAATTGCAGTTGAGCATTATTACAGATGTCCAGATGGACTTTTATTTAATAAAGTTTTGTAGTGGCAAAATAAACAATACATTCAATTACATGTTTATAGTTTTTATATTAAAACCAATGTATTCTATATTACTGTAACTTGATATTTTTAACTAAAATTAAAATCATAAAAATTTAGTAAAAAAAGTTAATACACTGCTATCAAGGGAAAACCCTTTCAGTTCAACATATTTAAAAATACAGAAATTTGCAGCCAGATTTATTAAAAATTAACTCTATTAAACATCATATATTTTTAATTGTAAATCTGAAACTGGGAGACACATGAATACGAAACGCTCTGCAAAGACAGAGTTGAATAAGAAGTTATCAGAAGGGCAAATTTTTGTGTAAGAAAATAATTGCACTTGCCTTCTTGAAAATCCCTCTGCTAATACAATGAATTAGTTAATCATCAAATTTAAATTAAGAAATGCAATTTTGGATCTTTATAAACATTAAAATGCAACATGCAGATACATAAAATAAGCCAATAACTACAAAATATGAAGCATAAAATGTATGTTCAATTCAGAAAAAAAATACATACCTGTTCCTTTGGAATTTGAAATATCTGGGAAAAGACAAGAAATTTTAACCAGTCATTTTGTTTCCCACATTCATACAAGTAGGTGTTGCCCGCTTCCACTTCAAATAAATGACTGAGCGACATGACTGGCATCCACAGTATCAAATCATTAAATAAAGCACTGTAAATAAATATTTTTTAACTACATAGTATTGTAGCAATAGCTAATAGTGAAATACAGTCAATACTCGATAACTTGAAGTAACAGGGGGACTCAACATAATATTCGACTTATCGAAGTTACCTTCCCTTCCTCTTTACTGTCATTTAAGATGGGTCAACCAGGTTCAAATGGTTTGATATGTGCCAGAATACTATAGGTATACGCATTTAAATTTTTTAATAGCCCATGTAAAAGGTTTATTAAAACTCACAAAATTTGACCTCATTACATATCGAATCCATGCAAATCTCATTTGAAAACAAAAGGTATTTCTTGTTGTTTGTATTTTTTAAGGTTGTTGGCATTCGCAGACATTATGGATACAAAATGCTGATAAATTTGAACTGAAATTTATTTTGTAACTTAAATGTGTTTTTTACCTGTGAAATCTATCACAAAAACTTCGACTCGGAAGATGTTAACTTCGAGTTATCGAGACAGTTTTTTAAAGAAAAGTATATAAATGATTCGGGACCTGATTAAAAGTTCGAGTTAGCGGATTATGCGACTCATAGGAAGTCCCGTTATCGAGGTTTGACTGCATTAGCAGCAGTTTAGAAACATGAAAAATTATATTTAAATGTAAAGAAAAGCAAGATTTATAAGAAAATAAATATGGTTATTGTTTAACTAAGGATTTATATACATCATAGTATAAAGAGTTGATTATCAAGGAGTTAGATACTAACAAACACTTTTGGGAAAAACTCTTTTGTCATCAAAACTGCAATATTACTCTAATGTATCACCCAGTAATCATAAAATATTGTTTCATATTGAGTAATCATTAAAATTTAACAAATAAATAAAAGAAAATATAAAAAGCAAAATGATTGAGGAATGAAGAGAAATGATCTAAAACAACCATTCTTCAAAAGAATATTTGAATCTTCTTAAGTTTAAATCAGGGCTGGAAAAACCGCCCGTCCTCCCGTTCTCGACAGTCAAACATTCCCCGAGGACAACCAATTTCTCGAATCCGACGTCCACGAGGACGGCCATTTCCCAGTTAACGTTAGTTTATTTTTAAAATTTTGTTTTTGTTATCTTAACAAGAGTCTAGTGCCTGCGGCACTCGCTCCACCCAGTCTGTGACGTCACTGTTGATGTCTCCCTGCTGTCCTCAATCAGGGCCCTCAAATCCTGGCACGCCGTTCCTCGCTCACTCCTCTGAGTCACTTCTCGAAAGTTTTTGTTTTGTTTACCTTCCCCACTAAAAATGAAAACAAATGCGGCCCAACACTGCTTGTATTACCGTTCTCGGCATATTTACGGCAAAAAGATGAAACGGCAGCAAAGCATCAGCAATTATTTTGGTAGCTTAATCGGAAACAATTCCAATAAAAAGGCGAAAACCACTACAGAAAATGGTCCTACCGACAATATCCAAAAAAAGAAAAATCATTTTCAAATTTACGACAAAGAGAAGAGAAAGCGACCATTTTTAGAGACTTGGACAAAAGAATTTCCATGGGTGGAGTTTCGTGAGGAAGAACAAAAAATGTATGTATCTACTAACCTAGTATTTCTTTTATTACTGTATAATATAATTGTAGTAATTATAGTGTGCAATTTATATAAATGTTTGTAATAAATAAGGGAAAATTATATATATATTTATTTATTTAGATGCTATATATATAGTTTGAGTTTGACGGGTTAGTTTCAAAGGAGGACGGGTACATTCTTGTACAAGCCGTCCTCGGGGACGGGTAATATTTCTGAGATTTTCAAGCCCTGCTTTAAATAGTATAAGTTGATTTTAAATAAACGTGAACAATATTACATTGTTTTACACATAATATTTAATTAAATAATCAAAAAATTAAATATATTATGTTTTAAAAGAGCCCCATTAATCACAAATATATTTGGATTATTATTATAAGGTAATTTTACTCCAAATTGGCACATGAGGCTAAGGAATTTTGACTACAGCTTCTAATATATCAGTCAAATAACAGAACCACACGAATGTGCAAATTCTAGGGATTGGCGGTTTTGAAAACTGTGGGCTTAACAGAATCCAGTTTTCTATCAATGTGTTTTTGCATCTTTGTGGTTTTGTCAGTTGACCGAGGATATAATAAATTTTTTAAAAAATATTTACTTAGTATCTGTATTAAAAGGATTCCAGGAATTCAAGACAATTTGCTCCATTTCAGATATTAGAGCCACAGCAGCATCTCTACTTGCATACGCTTGCTTGAATTTTCGTCCTAGATAGACAATTAACTATGTCAATAATAAGATGGGATTAAATGCACTATAGGGTAGTTCCATGCAAAATTATCCTGTCTGTAGTGCAAGTCACGTTTGCAAAAAGTGATTATCACTACAACTTTTAACATTAAATGAAAAAAAATGTGGAATAGTTGATCTACACTTATTATAACTCAATAATGTAATGTACTTTATTTAATTTGATTTATTATTTTAATTTAAAAAGCTTTTAATCTCCTCTTAAATCGTGACTTACACTACAGTTACATGGAATTAGCCTATAATGCAAATGAACTATAGGAACAACATAGTAAAAAATAAAATTTAATCAGCAATGATAGCTAGAAAACAATAACTTTAAGAGGGGTAGGGGTTGGCCAGTTCACATGTAGAAATAAAACAAGCATTTGATCTTAAAACAAGTCCATTATTAGAGCATTACAAATTAGGTAAATGTAGTACATTAAGTATTACAGCTGCATATATTGTTATCATATGCAGTTTTCCGGTGAAAATTGGCCAAAATATTTTATAAAAAGATGGATGCGATATTATAGAGCAATAGTATGAAACTTAAACAAATCAACTAATTTTCATTGCAAATTATATCAACTACATTACAATTTATATTTCCATTCGAATAATGAATGATGAATATTAATGTATGACCTATCACCATCAATACTTATCACCATGTTTCTGATACATGGTTTCTTCAAAAAATATAACATGCTGACAAACAACATTTACTGAATGAACCGCAAAACAACACTTACTGAATGATATGCATGTAAATGAAAAACAAAAACTAGATAATCATATTCAATTACACAACTTAACCTACAGAGGGATTAGTAAATTGGCTGAAGTGTAAACTTATTTTCACTGTACGAGAATAATAAAAAAAAATTAACAAAAGATTTAATTTCTTTATATTTTCAAAAGTTATACATTTATACTACATGATTATAAATAACTGAGGCCCAGTGATCTAGTGGTAGTGCTTCGCATTGCCACGCCACAGGTCCGGAGGTCCGGGGATCTGGTCCCGGTCTGGGCGACGTTGACTCAGCCTTTCATCTCTTAAGTGGGTCAATAAAATGAGTACCAAGCATGCTTGGGAACTAAACACTGGAGGTCCCCCGTGAGGCTGACCACCTTACCGGGACATATATGCCTAGCACCCAAGAGCCCTTGGTCACGTAAGCTGGAATGGACACAGCAGGCCTTGGCCCTCTGACGGGCTGTTGCGCTGAGGAGTTTTAGTTTAGATTATAAATAACTGCCATAAAATTTAGTAAAATGTTAACGTTTTTAATTTTTAAAAAAATTATGTGTGTTGCTGGAAAATCTATCGGATGCAGGTATATGTCTATATCCCTCAGATTATTAAAGCTCATGAACAACCATACCGATTTCTAAACAGTTCTTTTCATATTCTGCATCGCTTTCTGGGATCTGTGCTTCATGCAACATATTAGCAGCAACTAGGCACATTCTGAGAGGCAAGGAATCTTGTCCGAGAAGCTCCACAAAACAGATGCATGCAGCGCAGATGTCCGAACTTTTGTAGTTCGACAGGGCATAGTCAGTGACATCCCTGCATGCAGCACGAACCCTAAAATGAGAGAAACACAATAATTAACAGTAAAACTTGGATTAAAATCTCAATAATTAGCAGTAAAACCCAGTACAAATTGTTGCAGAAAACCCTGGATATTATGTTAGTTTTTGTATGTCTAGTTGAATGATTATTTTTATTTGCATGCTTATTGTAAGTATCATTTCTTCCTCTATCACCGACATTTAATTTCTCACTGAATACTAGTTTAACAATCATGTCCAGATATAATCAAGTTCAGGTATGACAAGTAAAATAAAATTAATTGATTGTTTGAGTACACTACTTTACTTTTAAATAAAATTTATTGAAAGTTATAAAACTTACAACCAAATAAATAAAAAGTTGCTCATTCAAATATTTTGAACAATTTCAAATTAATATTTTAAAAACTTTGGTATTTCCCATTTTTTTCAACTAAGCTGATGTTTGATAATTTATCTGAACACAAGAAGTTAACTCCTTCTAGTGAAAGGTTTATCACTGACATAGAATTAAAAAAAAAATGTATTAACATGATATGTTACCTAGAACCCCCTTCCTTACGTATAACATACATAAACCTACATTCGGATTTTGAGTATCAACACTATTACAATGATATGACTTAAAGTGAAGGCCTAAGCTATTCTGGTAAATAAGCTAACATTTAAATTGAGTTGTTTCAGATGCAGATGTAGAGAGGTTTCCAGTTTTCATTCTTGCATTTCCGCTATTTCATTGGTTGTTTTTGGCTTCACTCTCAATGTGCGGTAAACACTGTAAGATTTAGAATTAAGGGGGAATGGGCGCTCTGCAGTGGCGGCCGTGGTCAAAATTGTTGGTGCAGCCAGAACTAAAGCAACGCCCCCCCCCCCCCAACTTTTCTTAGCTAAACATATCATTAAAAAAGTTCAAAAATTATTTTTAAAAAAACTTATCACTTTTTAAGAATCAAAAGTATTCCGTTAACAGTTTAACACAGAAAAAGTATAATCGTTTTACAATAGAGTTAAAATCCATGACACCCAAACCCACCGTCACACGCACACATGGCAAATCCCGCTGAAGTAGTGGGATTGGTGTAGGATACCATTTGCGTATCCAAAATGAGTTGCTGGCCTATAATCCAATCTTACTCACTCTGACTACAGCCAGAGAAGAAAAACGGCAGAGGGGCTGCGACGCGAGAATGGATGCCATGACAACGGAGACAAAGCTTTCCCCATCGTCATGGCAACCGTGCTAGCGTCGCAGCCCGTCTGCCGATTTTCTTCTCTGGCAGTACTCAGAGTAGGATTGGATTATAAGCCAGCAGCTCATTGGATACGCAAATGGTATCCAGCACCAATCCCACTATTTAAGTGGTAATTTTTTTTCTGGCGTGAAAGTGGAAGCGTTGAATTAAAAATTGCGCTTCTATGGCAAAATGCAGAAATGAATAAAACATTAATGATCGGATTTGGGATTTTGCTTTTTATGAATATTTAGGTACAGCTGTACTTGCTGTATGCCACGAGCCGCCGTTGGCGCTCTGGACCGTGGGTCTCCAGAGCAAAGTGCATCAGTGTTAATCCTATGGAGAAAAAATATTTTCTCTGCCACATTTCTCCAGCTGTATTGAATATTTTTACAAGCGGATTTTTTATGTGATAAATGTAGCTGACTTACAGGTCAAGACCTTCCCACTTTTTAAAATTGGTTTGAATATTTTTTAAATTTTCAATAAATAATTTTACACAAAATATTCAAAACAATTTCAAAAAATGGTAATATAGAGACCTGTAAGTTATCTACATTTACTATTTAAAAAAAAAAACTTTTGTAAAAATATTTAATACAGCCAGAGAAATGTGGCAGAGAAAATAGTTTTTTCGCCATTGAATTAACACTGAGGCACTTGAGTTTGGAGAACCACCGTCCAGCGCGCCCATTCCCCCTTAAGGATATTTTATATTTAGAATTTGGATAAAAGTATTCTACAGATTACAGTACAATAAATTACACAAAGTAAAAAGAACAATAAGAAAACAAAGATGACAAAACAAAAAAAAGATAAAATAAAATCATTAAAAATAAAATAAAATAGAAATCCCTATGAAAACTTACTCTGTCCAAAACTATTTAAGCAATTCCAATATTTTTTTATATTACATTGAAATAATTATATCAAATTATCACCAAAACAAATGCATTTCCAGAAAATGTGTACCATACTGCTGGGATTGTTGAAAGTCATGGCGAGAAACATGTCCATTGATACATAAGGTAAGAAGCTCATTAAAAAAAATCACTTCTATAAAATAAATACGCACCTTGAAATGGAAAGACCTGTTTCCAAGACAACCTCTTGTGCAATGAATTTTAGATAGGAATAGTTTGGCCTGCCTTCTGTGAGGTAGTACAAGTACGTAAGCTCTTTTTTCAACCCATACTGCTCGGATAAACTTTTTAAGGAAAAATGGGGAAGCTCATTGAGTGAATCTGGAAGCAAAATTAAATATGTTAAGTGAAATGAAAATTACGTAATATGTAATTGTAGAAAAAATATAAATATAAATTAAATGTTAGTCTACTGTACATTTTTGGTGATTTATTTTAAGATGTTGTATAAAAAAAATACTTCAATGGTATTTGATAATTTTTTTAATATAATTTATTAAAAAATTTTTTTGATGATATGTAGATGAAAAAAATATTAGTGATATAACATTTCAATGGACACATTCCAATTCAAAAGTTAAATTAATATGTATATTTTTAAGTATCAATAGCAAGGTAAAAACTATTACTATTTAAAACCAAAAGAACTGAACCATGTTATTCCAAGAAAGTAGAAGAATTCAAGAAGACATTAAGCTAACATTTAAATTCAGTTGTTTCAGATGCAGACGTAGAGAAAAGTTTCCAGTTTTCATTCTTGCATTTCCGCTTTTTCATTGGTTGTTTTGGCTTCAACTCTTAATTTGCTGATTTCAATAATTGGAGACTGGGTAAAAAATTAGAAATTTTTTGGGCCTCTGGCCTGTTGTTGGTCGACAATATTTGTATGTTATAAACTATTTTGAAGTTGGATAAATAAAGCAAAACTCTTGAGTTTCCCTTTTATATAGTACATATATTTAGTTATGTATATATTGTAGTCATTATTTAATAGTTATATTAGCTAACATAAGTCCAAAGAAACTTTTGGAATGATCACAAATGATATATTTGCTGAAATATTAATAAGCGAATAGAAACTTCAAAAATTCAACAACAAAAATTACTAATTAAAAACTACATACCTTCTGATTTTAAGCTATTAGCTGATTGCCATCCAAATAGCTGTGATGTATCAAACTTTGTAGTACCCTAGACCACAAATAAGAAAAATTATGATAGTTAAGAAGAATTCATGGAAAAAATAACAATTTAAAAAAATTTATAATGTTTCTTGTAGTAGGTCATTTTACTTGCTCTAATACATAGTGGTAATTTTTTAAAGCTTTGAAATGAACACATTCTATAAATCATAATAGTAAATTATTTTAGACCAAAAGAATAAAGTTCATGACAGCCATTTTGCTTACATTACCACAACAGAAATCTCACCTTAAGCAATTCATACACCGTGATATCCGGTTGATCCCTTTCTTCACTAGTTTTAAACAAAAAATTGTACAGCAAAGGATGAGCTCGGAACTTTGCTTTCAAGTTCTGTACAGCTTCTGCACTCGAAAGGCTCAGAACTTCTTTAACAGAAGTTGAAAGAGACTGGGGCTTAAACAGGAGAACGGCAACAGACAGTGGAAGTGGTACATTGCATAGAATTTCTGACGAGGATATGTTCGGTAGTTGAAACACATACTGGGCAGCACTGGCTACAGCTTCGTATGCTATTAAGGAATCTAGAATGAAAATTTTCAAAATATTCATTATAGTTCAGGTCCATATGTGGCGCTACCTATAAATCTGTATTCTATATATATATGAGTTACCCACTAATAAACTAAGCTTTTACTTCTCCAACTAACCAAGAGTGGTGTCTTTTGTGTGTGTCCCATTTATAGGTGCTGATGAATGCTAACTTCACTGCAAGATATTTTAACCTTTTGTAGTATCTATTCAATGTATTGAGTTTACTTTAGTTAACAATCCAAATAAAAATAAATGATGTATTAACCCTTTGAGGGATAAGCAAATTGGCTGAAGTTAAGTCTTGCTTTTATTTTATGAGAATAAAATTTAAAATATTAATTGAAAATTTAATGTCTTTAAATTTAAAAAAATTATATTTCTGTAGCATATAATAATAACTGACTCCTCTACACTTCAAATTTTAAAATTCAGTAAAATTATAAAATGTATATATATTTTAAATGATGAGTTTTGCTGGGAAAACCTGAGAGTCATCAACCTCTGAGGGGTTTATATGTCTGTATTCCTCAGAGGGTTTAAGAAGCATTCAAGAAATATTTATTGGCAACAGGCCTCTAAATTTCTGAACAATTTAGTCAAGGGACAAGAATAAAACCTAATCAATGGTGCATTGGAAATATGTACCTTCAAATCTTTGAACTAAAACCAATTTTATTTTTTACCAGTCTGCTCCACATAAGCGTGTTTTTACTTTAAATTACCTAATCTATATTATATATATAAAAGAAAGTCGTGTTAGTTACACTACTTATAACTCAAGAACGGCTGAATTGATTTGGCTGAAAATTGGTGGGGAGGTAGCTTAGCACCAGGAATAGGCTATAGGATACTTTTTATTCGAACCCAAACGGGTGTAGGAGTGCAAAACGTGAGCTGATTTCCCCATAGGAATAGCATTGTACGATTAGAATTTATACTTTTTAATGCAATTTAAAGAAATTTTAGCGCATTCAGCGTGAGCGAACATTTTTTTAAAAAAAAGAGCGCGTGGGTTTAATTTTCTGGATTGTTATTTGAATATCAGTATTTTGTTTTATTTGTTGATTTTAAATCTTTTGATTTTTTTTATGGTGGATAGGATTTCTCAACTAGATTTTCCGAAACTTTTACTTTTTTACTTTTTTTCCGAATTTAATTTAATTGATGTTTCAAATAGTAAGAAATGAAGACAGGATTTGGCGAATTTTTAAAAATGTTGCGAAGTCGAAATGATAACAAACTCCAGCACTTGCCGAGATGGTTGTCATCTCGAAATGACCAAAAAATATACCTAATTTCAAAATGGCCGACTTAAAACGGAAAAATTCCTTAAATTGCAGACCAGATTTATAAAAAAAGTGGAGCTTTAAAATGCCGAAGAATTGATTTAAAAAAAGTAATTAATTATTTAAAATCATTAAGCATCTAATTAATTAAATAAGAAAACTTCAGAATGAATTATATGCGTTTAAGATTTAAATAGGTTAACATTTAGAAATTGTCAATGCAATTGCTTATTTCGCCAAAGGTTGCCATAATACCAATTCGGTGGGGTTACTAGATTTGGTGTAAGGAATATAACCGGAATATTTTCGGCATAAATAAAGAATTTGTACTTTATAAAACTTGTCCAACCATACAAGAAGATGAATCTCTGTTTTGTTTCCTGATGTTAAGATGGTGTAATGGTCGATTGAATTTTGGCATTGGCGGCTTTTTGGCAAAGTTGAAAATTTAACTTAGGGTAGCTATTCCGATCCAGTTGTATGGGTTAGGGTTAGTTTGAATTATCATCGCATTAAAGCTACACACAAGTGCTATTGGAAACGGGAGTCGCAATTTAGAACCACAGTCAAGGTACGAGCCGACACGTGAGTAGGTACCCAATGCAACTTTTAAGGGCGACATTGTACGCAGCGTTGGGAATTTGGCGGATATTTAAAGTGTCCTTCCTCTATACAGGGTATTATTCGTCGGACATTTTTTGGCTGCACGAGCCGTTTATAGGTCGGCAGTTATTTTGGCGATGCCCGGACCTGAACCTGGGACCTACCACATGCAAGACGAAAGTCTTTACCGACTGGGTCCCCCAACCCTATAGAGTTGTATGAAATGGAATGTTTACCACATATGGGCAGTTTCGTTTTGCTCTAATCAGAAATAGAAACAGGATAAATTGGTATAAAATAAAAGTTTACATAAAAAAACTAATTAGGGTAATTAAGGGTACACCCGTGCAACGCCGGGTTTAGTTTAGTTTAGTTTGAATTATCGTCACACTAGAGCTACACGAGGGCTATTGGCGACGGGCGTCGTATTCTAGAACCACAGTCAAGTGACGAGCCGACACCCGAGTTGGCACCCAACGCAACCGTTAAGGGCGACATCGTACGCAGCGTTGGGACTTTGGAGCGTATTTTAACGTGCACTCCCTCTACACGGGGTATTATTCGTCGGACATTTTTGGCTGCACGGGCCGTTTATAGGCCGGCAGTTAATTTGGCGATGCCCGGACCCGAACCTGGGACCTTTCGCATGCTAGGCGAGTGCCTAACCGACTGGGCTCCCCAGCCCCTGCAACGCCGGGTTTATAAAGCTAGTATAAAATATAAGGTAATAAAAGTATTGCAATGGGTTCGAAAATCCTAAAGGAGATTTTGTGTTTTCTACACGTTCGAAGAGCGCTAACTCAGAAAACGTGAATTTTATACATTTGTCTGTCTGTCTGAAACCACTCTACAGCTCAAACTAAAAGTGCTATGGACCTCAAATATGGTATGGGAGTTCCTAGCACCTGTCTGAGGTCATAATAAGGATCTTGAAAAATTGTGCCACGGAAAAGGGTCATTGCCAAAGAACTTTTTAGGTATTACACGTCAGATAGGACCATTATGTTTTCAAAAAACTTGCACATGCGGAATGAAAAAGCTGAAAATAACAGATAAAATATCTATTATTGAGTGGTAATTGATAGTCATGTGGTGTGTCGCACCCCTAGTTTAAGTTACAATTTTTACTACCCAATCTGTTTTGCTGATTGAAAGGCCAATATGCCGAACCAATCGGGGCCAATTATTAGGCCAGAGAAAATATAGGTTTCGAAACAGTTTCTAGGAATGACAAAGACTGATCATTAAATATTAAAAACAAAGCTAAACTGAATTGTTTTTCATAAAAAGGTATATGGTTGAAAACAATCTGAAATTTATTCCAACATTTTCCCCATTTTGCTTTAATTATAAAAAAGACCTAAGGTTTAAATTAAATATGCTGTTTAAAATTAAATGTTCAATGTAGAATCGAAAGGCTTCAGCCTTATGGAAATAAATTTTATATACATTCCAAGCATATTTTTTTCTTGTAAAAATTAATGGTTATTATTTTTCTTGTTTGATTATCTTATTAGTTGCTTATCTAACTGGCAACAAGGAATTATATTATAGGAATTGCTTTCAAGAAGATTATCACACATTTGCCTAATTCCTTCAATATCTTATGTTGATACATACAAACGGTATCGTACATTGTTACTGTAGTAACTATGTACAAAAATGTAACTAATAACAAAAATACAATTAATATTAATTAAATATTAAAAAAAATATTAATATTATACTAAATGTGTTGTTTTTAAAAAAGGAATTTGTTGAATAAAACTTTGGAAAAAGTTTTTCATTCTTACCATTATAATTTTGTGACCACCTGTAAAATGCCTTTGTGAGATTTAAAAGAGGGACATTACACAACTGGCATGATGGCCAGACAGTAAACCTAAAAATAAAATAAAAAATAAGTAAATTACTTTAAAACGTTAAATTATTATAAAGAGCATTACATTCACAAAACATTTAATGCTGATTATAACATTCAAAGGATCTCTGACATGTTGCAAATAAATAACATTGAAATGAAATTGGGGAACACTTTTAGAAAGGTCAGATCCATTTATACAATTTTCCGCCAGATAAACCCAGGCATTGAAAATAGAACTTAAGATTGATGGCCTGTATAATCTTGAAGGTTAAAGTAAATACCACAGAGTTAAGACTTTTGATTTAAAAAAAATAAATAATAATAATCCCCCACACTGCAGGAATTTTTTTTAATTGTGAAAGCGCTTATATTTATTACTGTAACAAAAATGTTGAGTTGTAAATAACATTATAAGGAATGTATTACATTAAGCTTCATTGGACAAGTTACCTAAGCAAACTTTTGTGGTGCTAGTAAAATGAACAATCTAGTGAAACGAACTATTTCAACCAATATGTCAAATCTTATGTAACTCGTTCTGGTTATATGCAAATGTTGATGTATTTGATTCTCTATATAAGCGTGCACTGCCTATGTTCCGGCAGTCTCGCTTATCTGTAGCACTGTGCCTTAAGCACAGCATAAAATTTTACCTTTTAGTTACCTTAGTTTATTCTACCTTAGTTGTTTAAATAAATTATACATTTGTTCCTGTTTACAACTAGTCTTCTTTCAAATACATATCACCTCTACAATACAACCTTCTATTAATGAGTCAAGTAGAGCACTGATCGAAGGCCATCAGTATATTCTACACTTTAACCACTTGAGGTATACAGATGTATAAACCAATAAAGGAACTCTGTTAATTTTTCTAAAAACACAGCTAACTTCTAAAACCTATTAATTCTTGAATTTCATGAAAATTAAAAATTTGAAGTATTGAGGAAGATTTTTAATACTATCTACTATATATATTTTAAATCGTGCAGTAAAAATAGGAATTTAAGTCCAATACAGTTAAAACAAGTTTACACATTGATCAAACAGCTTAGCTCTCATGATATTGTAAACAAATTTTTATTGTAACTGAACTCACTGTTTATCAGTAATTATAATATATTTAAAAATTAATTTTAAAATCTACTACGTACTTTTTGTAATTGTTGGACAAAAAGGTGAACAAATAATGGACTAGATTGTGTTTGAGGCAATAATGCACAAGCCTGTGGCACAAGTCGGAGAAGGATATACAAGCTTTCTCAGAAGTAAAAATTGCCATGTCGTTTATGTCACACTGCGACCTTCCAATGCGACTAAGAAATAAGGAAATGTTTTCCAGCTCTTCTTCGCAAAAGATCCCTTGCCTAAAATAAATTTTAAAAGTATTATTAAAAAAAATATTAAGTTTTAAAAACTGTAACAAAACTTTCATCAGTAACACACTATTATCAGAAATCTTATTTTAATTGTAATACTATAAGTGAAGGGGCTAATTGCAAAACTGACATTCTTGGATAGGGTCCAGTGTGTTCATTTTTGAATTTTGACAATCGTAAATTCAATCGGACAAAGTCGGCAAGGAACAGAATAGACCTTATATCTTAGTTTTGCTTTGGAGATGTGAGTTTTGCAAATGGACCTTTCAGTTGCAAAACTCACATTATCCAAAATATAACTAAGATATAGGGTCCGGCCCCTTCCTTGGCGATTTTGTTGAACAGAATTTACCATTATCAAAGGTCCTCAATGACTGGACCGGACCATATACTATAGTTATACTAGAAAAAAAAGTTTTTCAGAGACCCTACAAGTTTAAAATCAATTGCAAGAAGGTATCTTATTGCTTTGATTATGTATGCTAACTGCATGTATTTAAATTTACATTTTGTCATTTTGTATGGTACAATAATAATTATCTATTAAGATAGTTATTATTGTGCATTCTTATGGCATTTTAAAAGAACTTAAGCACCATTAAATTATATTTTGAAAACTTATGAAGGTAAGAAACGAAATGCAAAGAAGTTAAGTAAATAAATGTTTCAATTTCAATTTAAAAAAATTGGCTGAATTTTAAGAAACTGTTCGTTCTGACAAGCCATACAATATTTAAAAGTTGAAAGCTGTTAGTTATGATAAAATGGCAAGTTAAAAGCTTTCATAAACATAACCAATTCTACCACTTCAGGATTTTTTTTTCAGGGTGCATGGTTACTTCGTTTGCCCAGCATCAAACTTTACACTTTAACTAAAAATATAGCTTATAATGTCCAAAACAGTTTTTCTAGAAATAAAAAAACAGCTACAAAATTCTTTTAAAGAACATACTAATAAACTAAACGCCTCGGCGCAACAGCAAGTTAGTGGACCAAGGCCTGCTGTGCCCATTTCAGCTTTTGTGACCTAGGGCTCTGGGGTGCTAGGCATATGTCCCGGTAAGGTGGTCAGCATCACGCGGAACCCCCAGTGTTTAGTTTCCAAGCATGCTGAATCCTCAGTTTATCAACCCACTTAAGGGATGAAAGGATGGGTCAACCTCGTTCAATCCGGGATTCGATCCCTGGACCTGTGACGTGGCAATGTAAAGCACTACCACTAACGCCCGTATTCACCGCTTTTTTCAACTCTGAGTTATCTCGCGAAAACCGGTTCTAACACCTCATTT
The DNA here is from genome assembly GCA_019343175.1 of Oedothorax gibbosus. Lineage (NCBI taxonomy): Eukaryota > Metazoa > Arthropoda > Arachnida > Araneae > Linyphiidae > Oedothorax > Oedothorax gibbosus. The sequence continues at coordinate 6,708,712 of CM033271.1, read as the reverse complement.
GGGGAAAACCTTATTCACCGCTCAAATTACCTCCCGATTTATGTCAACCATAGGTTCAAACGGTAACTCGCCGAATTGGGAGCGTTAACGTGGAACTTTCCGAGTTACGCATGCGCACAATCGAATTTCTGTGTGTTGTGATTATCGCCATTCCTTTTTCGCATTCGTTTTCCTGATTTGTTTATTTTCTGAATACACTTTGCAAGCCGCACATTTGTAATTTTCTTGGTATTTTTGTATATCGTCGTTAAATGGAACCAGCAATCTCTTGCCACGCTTCTAGTTTTTTTTTATATTACTTGCTTTGCTCGTTTCTTTGCATTCAATTATTTTAATTTGTGGTATGATTAAATTAAGAATAAGTTCTTTCTCGTAGTTTGTGTAAAAACACGTTTTTTTTACGTTTTCTGGTTCCATCTCAGTAATTAGAAATAAATACTTTAAAAATGCAATAACAACAAAAACGAATGTAAAATAAAGATTATAAATAATAAATAAAAATTGTAAATAATAACGAATAAATAATAATATTAAATAATTAACACAGAAATTACCACGAGTTTGCACGGAGAGAAAAATCAAAACAGAAAAGCGAAGGATTGTGGGTAAAGAAAGAGTGAGTTATTTTCAACCAATCATATGCCGCCCTGAGCAAGTAACGTTCGCTAACTCCGAATCCATATACTCGGTGTTCAAAATACGCGGTGAATAGCGATTTCGTTAACGAGGGTGAACGCGGTAATGCGCGGGTATATCAACTCATGAGTTAACGCCAATCACTCGCGTTGCGGTGAATACGGGCGTAAGCCACTGGGCCTCAATATTAGAATGCAACAATTAAAAATATAGATATTGATAGCACACTTTAACAGCAATAAACAAATAGTAAGTAATTTTAGGAAATTATTAAAGAACATACAAACTTCATAAAAGAGTAATTTTTACCTTGCAAGTGCATTTAGTAAAGTTTCCGACACATGACTAGCGGCTTTCTCGGGAATTAAGTTGATCATCTCTCCTGTCAACGGCCACTTGTCCAAGGCAGAGAAGCAGTCAGAGTTTTGTGGGTGAATACCCAGCCATATATCGACCCAGTTCATGAGATACGGAAGGTTGCCATTTTCCAGTAAGTAACACCACACGGACATTTTGTCGATTTCAAATGTATCCTCTGAAATCATCATGTTGAAATAAAAAAAAAATAAGAAGAAAAGGAAGTAGTAGTACAATTTTCCAGTAAGTAACACCACACGGACATTTTGTCGATTTCAAATGTATCATCTAAAAACATGTTGAAATAAAAATAACTAAGAAGAAAAGGCAGTAGTAGTATAATTTCATTCAAATTATTTAATGTAATTATATCTTATCTTAATTTGATAATTATCCATCTGCATATTTTTTTAGTTCACATTAATGTGGGAATGGTCTGATCCCATATCAACAGAGGGAGCCACGACACAGCCGTCCATTGAAAGGTCGCAAACTGATTACGTCACAGTGGCGGTGTCCACACTTTGAATTTCGCAACGACATTCGCAGAACATTCAAAAACTCTGTGTAGAGAGGTGTGCTGCGGTACCCTCGTTTTGATTCTATATTGCGTAGATAAAATCTTAATATTTGTTAATAAAAATAGTTAATTTAATTGTTAATTTCTTGCCTCACTTTAATAAGCTAAATTGAATGGAATACCAATCCAATTTCAGAAGCTGAAATTAAGTTTTCCAATCTCATGTACCAGTGCCCCCAAGTTTTGAACTTGGGTGCACTGAATGTTATATACAGTCCCTGGAGAAATTATTAAACGCACTGTGACCCATAGGGATACATGAACCAATGCCCTTTCTCAGCATTGGAAAAGTTTTATAAAAAAAGAAAAAATGACATAACTTCTTTCCTTTCAGTCAGCCGACCACATGGTGAAAAAATCCAACTGAATCATTGCGTATATGTTTAGCTATACGAAGAATAGAAACACCTGAAATCTTGCAGTGTGTCTAATAATTTGTCCAGGGACTGTAAGTGCACATAAATTTCAGAGAGAAAAAGTAAAAATTACAAGTAACTTTTGAACCAAATAAACTCAATGTAAACTATAAATGTTTACTTCTTATCAACAAATAGTACAGATCCAAATAATATTGAAAAGCCATAAAAAAGTTAGCAATCAATATCTAGACAGAAATATTCATCGGAGCTACTTGAAAATTCTTCAGAACTACTAGAAAGTTCTTTACTCTGGCTATCGATATTGTTGAGTCTTCGGTTCCATATGGTGTTACACCAAGTCTGCACACTTGCGTCATCACTGTTGTACCACAAAGTGTAACACTGGCAACTGTCCAGAGTGTTCCACCTTGTAATTATACAAATCAAAACTAAACAAAATAAACAAGATATAGTAACCTTTTATAAAATAATCCAACACAGGGGAGTTCTTCAGGTAATGTGGTGACAGAATCCGTCCTTTAATATCACTGTCCCACGACAAAAGCCAATTCAGAACAATACGGCAGTAAGAACCACTTTCGCTGTTGTCTTGATTGAAATCGGAAAAATCTCCTACTTGTAATGTTCCTTTATGGACTGGTTTAGCACACAATGTGTCTTCTTTGAGCATACTGCGAAAAAAATTGACAAAATATATTCTATAACTTTTAAAAATAAAAATATTTAGTAACATTTGAAACTGTTGATGCTACAGAACAAAAAAAAAAGTATACACATTAAAAGAACTAAATTTCATACATGATATAATAAATGACTTAAAACTACTATATACTTCTGTTTAAATTACTTTGAAATTCTTAAAGATCTTCTCAATCTAATAGACATCACTTTTCACTTCAACTACAATTTGATCATGCATGCTTAGAGCATGCTTCCCAAGACAACTAAAATGTTTTAACACTTAAGGTCCCTATTAGCTTCTTTATATAGATCACTTTTAATGCAACAAATAAAGAGCAATTTTCAATCACAATTTTGTTAACAAAACAGACCTTTGGTCTGACCAAATGCAATATAAAAAAAAAACCTGATGATGTGTGTGTAAACTCCCCTCTTCTTTCCAGTGCATAGTAAATTGAGACAAGTCAAATTTAAGCTAAATTTTAGAAACATTCAGTTTTCTTTACCTATAATTACTATAAATATTGCATGAAAAAGTACAAGATTGGACAGAAGTATTTAGAAATGTTTAACTTAAATTCAATACAACGATTCACAACTTAATTATGGCCGTGGATAGCCTAGTGGTTAAGGCCTCGTTCTCGGAATCGGAAGGTCCCGCGATCGAGTCCCGATACCACTGAAGACCCACCGAGTACATGCAGAGTACGTGCTCGTTAAGTCTGTGGGTCCGAAAGTCCTGTGGGCAGTCATGGCGCAGTTTCCCATGGGTACACACAGGTCCCTGGAGACTATATCCCTCTCCTTCAGGGACATGTCTAAATTGCGGAGGTGGCGATAAATGGCAGCATCTGTCAGCACGATGTCAAGTCGGATTATCTGCTAGGCAGCAGCAATTAAAAAAAATTAAGATGCAGCTTTGTTCTAAGGCTTCAACTTTAAACTTTTGTATCACGAAGAATCTTTTTATGGATTTGGTACACTTGTAGTCTAAGCCCTCCAAACATACATTATACTGAATAAAATGCCATCCATAACTTTACCTCTTTTCATCCATTAACAATTGAGCATGCTGGAATGAAGTACAGGGATACAGGTTTTCCAGAAGCGATATGAACTGCAAAGACTGTAAATCTTCTTGCGTTAGTAAATCTCTTTCCTGCAATTCTTTGAGCATTAGGGCTCGGATGTCTCTCTCAGGGGTGGATTTAAAGATGTCCAGCAATTTGCAGTTGATATCAATACCCTAAAATTGTATGTTATGGATATAAATGTAGCCAAATATTCAAGGAGAAAGCCAAAAAAATATTCCAAATAACTATTCAAGTATTGAAAATGGTCAATTTTCGGTTGTTGATCATGTTTGATTCAATTAGCATATTCTTTTCTATTAATTCAAAATATTATTTATAGCACTTATAGTATTAAGAAATATGCAAAACTGTAAAATAATTTGAATTTAGAGTTTTTGCTTTGATATCTCAATTTAAATATATTTTTGAGCAGTTGACAATTTTTTTAAACTTACAAATTACAGAGATGATAGAACATAAACATATATAGATAATAAATTTATTGTATTGGGCCTTGACCCGTTTACAATGGTTGGCAAAATCTATACACAATAATATTACAATAATACCATTACATAATACTAACAAATCTATAACATAAACATATATGCATTAAGCATTAGGAACAAACTTGAAATTTTTTTGTTTTTGATCCTTCAAAATATTTTTGGATTTTTTTAGTATTGATTTTTAAAACATACAAATTATAGTTGCGAGAACACACATAAACACAATTAGAAATAATCTACTAAAAAAATCTAAACTCCTCGGTGCAACAGCCCATTACTGGGCCAAGGTCTGCCGTGTCCATTTCAGCTTTCGTGACCTAGGGCTTTGGGGTGCTAGGCATATGTCCCAGTAAGGTGGTCAGCCGCACGCGGAACTCCCAGTGTTTAGTTCCCAAGCATGCTTGGTACCCACTTTATCAACCCACTTAAGGGATGAAAGGATGGGTCAACCTCGTCCAATCCGGGATTCGATCCCTGGACCTGTGGCGTGGCAATGCGAAGCACCACCACTAAGCCACTGTAGAAATAATCAACAGCCAAACCAAAAAGGGACAAAACAATGACAAATTCATCTAAATACACTTGTAAAGGTTGAATAAAAATTACAATTACCATATTCAGCAAAATGTTAAGGGACTCCTCCATTAACCCTTGTCGTAAGTAACTTAAAAGTAAATCTTCAGCAGCAGTTTCAAAGTCAGCATATGAAACGCTTGAAGCATCTTTATTATGGAGCGACAAAAAGGATTGAGCCAAAGGGATGTTGCCACTCAAGATGGAATCATGAATCACTTCCTATACTTACAAAAAAAAAATATAGATATTATTAACACAAATTTTGAAAACAAACATCAGACTAATGAACTATAAACACGATATGCAACAACAGACACAATATGGTGCTAAACTGTTCGAATTGTGGATAAAGATACATTAAAACAGTTTAAGGGAAAAATACATATTTGTAAATTAAAAATACTAATAAGTATGTAACGATTTAGTACAACTTAATATATGAACTTTTCAAGTAATTTTAGTTTATAGTTCATCTACGCTGTTTAAAATGAATGAGTTGTAAATTTAACTGGGTGGATTGAGAAAAAACAGATTTTTAAAAATGCGGCCAATTATTTATGAATTTTCAAATATCTTGAGCTGTCTGTTCATCAGATAAAATTTCAAATATTTTTAATTCTTCATTTTCAATATTATTAGCTGGTATGAAAGACAATTTTCAGAATTTATTTATCTGGAACAGTCTAATATATAGCTTCTAGTTTACTGAACGTATCCTAAACGAACATTCCATACCTCAAACAACAACAAAAATATTTGGCCAGATTAATAAGAAATTAGGTTCATTTAATCAGATTCTCTCTCATGGTAAAGAATAATTTGCTAAGTCCTGAAGTTTAGGAATCCATCTTAAAACATTTAGGCTGGACTTGTTTTGACCAGCATATAAAAGCCTTATAAAGAGAACAAAAATAGTTTATTTTTACCTCTTTTGACAGCTGTTCCCATTTTTTCCACTGATTTGAAACCTTTTCACTGTAATCTTTAAGAGAAGTACCATTTTCTTCACTGTCTGATGCATCAGCATTACCAAATTCTGACTCTCGGAGCAATTTCCTCATTTTAAAAAGAGATTTCGAAAAAGTGTCAAGGAAAAAGTTTTTGTCGCTTTCGTTGAAATTATCCTCTTCTATTTTTTTGCTTTCTACAACCGATATAATTTGTATGACCATTTTGATGAGAACCTAAAATTATAAAACATATTGGGAAAAAATTATAATTTAATATTAAAAGAATAATTAGGCTTGTAATAGTAACTGGTTTCCACTGTAGATAAACTAAACCATGCTGCAAAGAAAAATGCTTGAAGATACATCTTATCTAAGAAAGATGGACTTTGATTTATTAATTTTACTTTACTTTTATAGAAAAAAATTCGTTACATTTAAATAGTGTTACACATTTTTGGTTTGCATTAAATATATTCAAATTAATTCTTAATTTAACTGAAAAATGATATTAAAATTGATGGGTTTGGGGTTAAAACTGCATGAGACACACTAAAACATTTTATGATAGTTAAAAATATAAAATAATTTAGTATCTTTTAAGGTTTAATGCTTAACTGGGAAAATTTAATAAATACATTATTTTTTTTAAAAATATAAACTGAGAAACACATAAATAACTATGTTTTACTTGAAGAAGTTGCTCTGCATACTGGCAGGAATAACTATCAGTGATATTGTTGTACACATTCTCCAAAACCAAGTTTAAAATTTCATCCCACAGAGAGCAATCTTTTTCAACTTTCACTTTCCATTGCTCTGAAATAGCTGAATTCCATAATTGGCAAAACCCTGAAAATGATGAACAATAGGAAATAGGTCACTTAAAGTACATATTTTATTTCAAATAACGGACTAGCATAGCCAGGATATCATTAAATTATGTATATATTCTACCATTATTTATTATTCCAATTAAAAGCAAAATAATAAAAATTGATGATGAAATACTAAAAACCATTTCATATGAAAAACTGTTTCAGTTTTCAAACACATTTCAATGTGAAAATCTGCATTAAGTCATATACAGTCCCTGGACAAATTATTAGACGCATTGTATTTTTTTTTAGTAATTTTATGTTTCTTAAGAGTTTTTATGCAATAATGGTATATTTAAACTACAATATTATTGATTTTTATTTTAAAAAATTGTTGTAGACTACATATTTGTATTTATTTTAAGATAATTATGAATAAGATTAATTTATATTAATTATTTATTATAAGATGATTTATGTGTGGAATCATTATCCTTAAATGCAGGAGACAGTACAGTCTTGCATTGATAGCATGCTGCGCAGAATTAAAGCTTTGATAGCGGCTAAAGGTGGCTCAACTAAATATTGACTTTTACTAACATTAATTTCACTTTTCTTTAAAACTTAATAAACTTATGCTTTTCTAAATTAATGCTGTTTTATTTATGTCAAATAAATCGGTAATTGATTGGATAATATAAAAATTAAAAAAAAATCAATTTAAAATAATAAAACGGTACAATATCACCCGGTAATTAATATTTTACATGAAATCTTGCAGTGTGTCTAATAATTTGTCCAGGGACTGTAGAATATGAAATTGAAACAGTTTAGTGGCCTATAAAAGAATTAACCTACTCATGGTGCATAAAATTCTTGATGGCTGTTGTTAAAGCTTATATGATATTAAATTATAAATTACACTTCAATAAACTACATAATAATGTCATCTTAGGAATAATAAAAATAACCAATGAGTGAGAAAAATAATTTTTAAATACCTTCAAACAAAGTTTTAAGGAAAAATTCAACAGTATACAGTTGCCTATTACTGAGTCCAAGTTTCAGAACCTCTATATCCATATGAATACTGTTCCAGTTATTTAATGAGGATAGTGTTTCAACTGCACCACTGCTTGGATAAATCATTAGCTGCAAATAATAAACACATTTCAGAAAGCTAAAAAAAGTACTAAACTCCTCAGCGCAACAACCGTTAGTGGGACAAGGTCTGCCTTGCCCATTTCAACTTATTTTTGGCCAAGGGCTCTGGGGTGCTATGTCACGGTAAGGTGGTCAATCTCACACGGAACCCCCAGTGTTTAGTTCTCAAGTAAGCTTGGTCTTAATTTTATTTAACCAGTTAAGGGATAAAAGGAAGAGTAAACCTCGCCCAATCTGACTCTCGATTCCGGACCTGTGGCGTACCGATACGAAGCATTACCACTAAGCCCCTTGGCCTCAATATTACAATGCAACAATTAAAAATATAGATATTGATAGCCCACTTTAACAGCAATAAACAAAAATAAGTAATTTTAGGAAATGCTGTTTTCAGTAAATTAAGTTTATATTCAAACTTCATATACCAAAATATAAAACAAGGGAAATAGCAATTAAAACCAGATTTTTTATTTTAATTTTCAGAACCCCATTTAATTTATACTTTTAGATTAAAAGAAGCAGTTCTCTACAATTATAGATATATTTTGAAAAATAAACATAATTTTTTTAAATACTCTATACACTGCTATGCATTGAACATACATGTAAAATTGTTTAAAAAGTAATAGCCATTCTTACCTCATTGACTAATTTGTCTTGCTCAAGGTTATACAACACTAGAAATATTTTATCATCTGAAAACATCAGCAAGGGAAAGGGAACTTCTTCAGATCCACTTTTAATGAGGAAAGATGGTTGTGGGAGCCTGAAAAAGCAATTAAAAGTAATTCAATATTTTAAGAAGAAAAATTAAAAGTATCTATAAGAAACAGAGATTTTCCGCAAAATTCAATGGGTTATTAAATTATTGGCCAATCGAAAACTAGATGGCTCAAAAGGTACTTATTAAGAAAAAAAATGCCAACTCTTTTATTCTTATACAAGCCATTGATACTTTATAAGAAAAATAATAGCTCTTGATTGTAGGTTTATCCTATTTTTATTTTATGAGATGATAGATCGGTATAAAATTTTTTTGAAAAGGATCTGAATTTCTGACTTTGATATATAAAAAGCTTTTAGTGATCTCATTTCAATTTTTGAAAAAAGTTTCACATTATTTTAATTTTTTTTCCGTTTTTTGGAATTAAATACAATACACTTAGTCAGATTTCTAACAATCTGATTCTTACTTTTTAAAAGAATAGGTTGTCTTAAGACAGTGTTTCAAATAAAATCAACAAGAGGTTGATGCAAAATCTACTCAACCAGTATACCATTATGCAATTTTTAATACTTGGAATCCCTTAACTACTGGCTTAAATATTTATCAATTTACGATTTTAATCATATTTATGACCACAAAAAATACTTTTACTTTCAATACATACCTCTGGCAGAGAGTCGGCCTATCAGAATCCAAAACATGTATCCCCACCACAGACACTAATTCATCACTATACCAAAAACACAGCTTATTCTCCACAATGACCAAATCTTTGAGGACCAGCCCTTCTGTATCACAGCTAAAACTAAGAGGCTGAATGCAGCTGGAAGACGTTGAATACCGTCGCCATTTCTCATTGAGCCTTCCCACAGACGGATAGTGCTTAGTAAAGGCAGTTATGGTGCTGCCCATTTGAGATTTCGGGTTAGGATGGCTGGACAAGTCGAAAGTCATGGAGAATATTTGTCCGTCGTCGGAAATGAATATTAGAAGGTTAAGTTTGAGGTTGACAGTGAATGTGTGAACGGAGAGGTCCTGTTTGGATTTGCTGCTGTAGTCAGAGAATTCCAGTTCCTTTAGTTTTGTGTTGTTGATGAAAGAGTAAATATCTGTGTTTAGATGTTAAGGTTAATAAAGAAGTTGGCATATAAAACATCGATGATCAGCTTACATAAAAGCTATTAATACATTTTGCACAAAACTTTTTTAAAAAATATATTGGTTATTAACGTGGTGGAGATTTTGTTCAGTCTGTATTTCCTTTTCAATTTCGTTCTAAGTGTCCTATTTTTTAAATTCTATTTTTGTTTGAAAGGTATGACATCAGAGAACCATATTACAGTTTAAACTTCTCGGGAGCAACCACCCTCCGTTCTAAGAAAAATCGGTTGTTGAGGGAGGGTGGTCTCTTTGAGAAGTATCATCACTGTGCTGCTTAAATGTTCAAATCAGTTTATGAACAATGGTTTAGAAGTAAAAAATTAAGAAAAGTATTCAATCTTTATCATCTTATTTATTTTAATTAGTATATCAAAACTCAAGTTACAACTTTTAAAATAAGAGGACATTTCTACTTGTTTAATTTTTTTTACGATTTTTTGGAATATTTCTAATTCGTATTTAAGTTCTGCAAAAAGACTATTTATTGAAACATCTTTCATGTTTTGCAAATTTCACATTATAAAATATTTGTTTTAATGCGCTGTCATATATCGTAGGTTCAACCGTCTGTTGAAGGATGTCATCAGATTTGAGGTTCTTAATTCTTTATCCGCGATAGCCTCTTATTTCTATGACAACCCTAGTGATTTGTTTTTGGAAGGGCGTGTCTACCAAACATCTCTCTCTCTTGGGCTCCTGATGGAAAACGAAAAAGAGGAAGACTCTGAATGACATGGCAGAAACAATTTCAAAAAGACCTAACAAATGTAAGATTATCAGGTTTGAAGTACGCCAGAGCCCAAGGCAAAAATCATGAGGCTCGAAAGATTAGGTTGATTGTCTTATACGCCAGCAAGGGGTGAAGAGCTTAAGTAAGTGTCCAAGCGTTACTTCGACCAAGGATGTCAACGTCAACACATAATGGATGGCCCTACCTTATAATTGTTAACTGCAGTTAAGTGAAAGAAGCTACCAATTGACCGGACTTCCTATTGGGGGGGGGGGGCTGAATTTGTTCCGACTTTTTCTTTTTAGGCTGGTGAAATATTCCTTATTCCGTGTTAACAATGATTGAAGGTCATTAAAAGGACGAAAAGGGCAAACGATGTACAGTAACGACAGGAAAGCTACCTTTACTTTTTGGGAAAGTGACTGCCCGGATGAAACCTTAAATCCGGTCTTCGTAACCGTAGGTATGGTCTGGTCCGTTCGAGAGGTATTTTTAACATTAAGCGTATAGGGGAAAAAATCGGTACCTTGAAAAATTGCCCGTTTGTGGAGGTGGTCGCTCAATAGAGGTGGTCTGTTGTAGAAGTTTTACTGTACATACTTTTTGCAAGTCTGTCTGCCCACACTATCTCCATACTAACTTTTAGATTTTTAAAATTATTTATATGTTTGATAGGTATGATGTGGAAGACCTGTCAGTACTTTTTGTCAGTACTATTAGAATTTCTGTCAGCATTAAAATTACAAAGCAGTTTATTTTAGTTTTTTTACAACTTCTTGTTAAAATTGCCTTCCTCTCATAAGCAGATGCATATGTGAATCACAATATAGCTTTAAAAAAACATAGTTATTCCAGTTGCTGATACCAATATTGTTAATATGAGTTGGTCAAAATTTGTTTTATTACCAGACTGATATTTTATGAAAAGCCAAATATATTTTCTTATTTAACTTAATTTTTAACTTTTTTCTTAAAATGATAGAATCCTCAATATACTTAAATACTTAATAATAAAATACTTAATACTTAATAATAAAATACTTAATACTTAATAATAAAATACTTAATACTTAATAAAATACAATATAGACTTTGCTTAATCTATAAAATTATTATTCAAAATTTTCTAAATAATTAAAATCCTAGTTAAATCACTGTTAAATAATTATTAATGAACTTTCACATCTTAACAGCTGCATTAAATGAGCTCCACTACTGAACAAAAAAAACCTACCTCGTATTTATTTAAAGCACCATCTTTTTTAATTTTTTTTAATTATGCAAAAATTCAAATAAACTCAATTTAGTTTCAAAAACCCTTTGTTTCATTTTAAGAAAATTTTACTTAAATTAAAATAATACACACAATCATGACTGGCAATAAACTAATACAGTAAGCAAAATGCCTTAAAAGGATACAAATTTTAGTCCCACAGTCATTGAGGGCAAAAAGCACATCTTTTAAGAGCAAAACTTTCTTGTGTGAAGGGCTATTTTCTCGCAGGTCAACAATGGACATGATTGTAGGGAATACTTCATTTGAAGGATAGAAGGATACCACAACTTTGCCATCAAAGACCAGAATAACTTCCTTAGATTCAAATCTAAGGATTTGGATTGAAGATATTTCTCCTAAGCCTGGAATAAATTAGAAAAGTAAAACTGTAATAAAATCAAGGCCTTATTAGGGGGTATCAATGTATACTACTAAACTCCTAGGCCCAATGTCCCGGTAAGGTGGTCAGCCTCACTCGGAACCCCCCAGTGTTTAGTTCCCAACATGATTGGTCCCCTTTTTATCGACATACTTAAGAGATGAAAGGATGAGTCAACATCGTCCAATCCGGGACTCGATCCCCGTACCTGTAATGTGGCAATGCGAATATCTACCAAAAAGCCGCTGGGCCTCAATGTATTGGAACCTGGGGAGCTTTGGCCATGTTTTCCGAATATTATTTTTATAAAATTTATTTTTATACTAAAAATTTCATATGATAGCATATTGAAGGAAATCTTATTTGGCAACAAGGATATGATAGTGTAATATAAATAATGCCTTCTTTCTTTTCTAAATTTATGTTTTTTTAAAACATAGATACATGGGCCAAGCCTACTTTTATAAGGGAGGATTGGCCCATACAAAAATGCATAATTTTAAAGTGCACAAAAACAAATATTTCAAATTATTTTTGTTAAGAATTAAATGTAAAAAAATTATATTATAATTCAATACTCTGGAATCATTTAAAATTTATGTTTACCATAATTAATATTTAGAGTAATACATTTTTATAGTATTTTATCAGCATTAAAAATTCTAAAATTGTCCATATCAAGTAATTTTTTTATTCATGTTAAATATATTTTATTCAGCCTGTACACAAATTAAATAAGATATAACTGCCTTAGTTTGAATTTTTATTTTTACAGCACAAACTGGGAAAAGTCAAACTAGATTTGTAATCTTTCCCCCTCCTTCTCCCCCACAAAAAATCAGATAATATTTTTATATTAATCTGGAGTATTATTATACTTGAATTAATAATTTAGTTTTTGCAGAAAAAATTTGATATTTCGTCATAACTGACAAGTTAGTCTAAGTTGAGGTATTGGTTTTATTCTAAACGGGTACAAATATTGATAATAAATCCATTACCTTTGTAAATTTATCATCATACGTAATTATAAACCATGCATTTGATAAATATTATTTATAGATTTTCATAACTAGTTCACTAAGGGAGCCTTGGTCCAGTGGCCAACCCTCCCTTACATAGAGTGGGCCAAGCCTCCCACCTAGCCATTCTTTAAAGAATGGCAAATGGTGATTTAAAGCCTACTTAATTGCACAAACTTTATAACTTAAATAAAACCTTAATATAACAATATTTATAAAATACCACATACTTAAATTAATTCAATTAGATTGTCTGAAAAAATCTTCCAAATTATGTTTAAAATGTTTACTTTTTGGGGTGAAAAACATTCTTTTTTTTTATTTTCTCCTCACTGCTACGAAGTAGCTCAATGAAACTAAAGTGGATGTTTGCTGACAACAGTAGCTTTGAGTACCATCCATTGAGAAAATACTAAAAAATATTTTTAAATACTAAAATTAAGAGGTGGGCCAAGCCTGCTTTATGGCCAAGGCTGCCCAGGTTCCCTTAAATCAATTGTGATATCAATGTATAAATGAGATAAATCCACTTTTGACTGGGATCATAGTGTTTCTGATTTTAATACTTTCATTAGGGTTTATGTTTAGCTAGTTTTTAGCTGAAAATATGCCAAATCAAAAATAGACTTGGCTTTTTGAAGAAAAGTAATATTACAGGGACAGATAAAATAGTATTAGTAACAGAAATAAACTTATTCCAAATTTAGGTGTGCTAGAGCATTACAACCTATGAATATGTGGGAGTAAATTAATTTTATTTATAAAAAAATATCTTTCTCTTCACGCTTCGCTAATTTGTTGTTATTTTTGAGAATTTTTAGACAAAAATTTAGCCAGGTCAAAAATGAACTTGATTCTAAGTTGTTTTGACACACCTACTTAAGATGCTTAAACAGATTTTTTCTTTGGAATGAAGTAAGTCCCTGCAAAAAACCCTCAAATATCAATTTTGGGGATAATAACTTTATAAAGTTAACTAAACTGATGTTAATTTTATAGATGGTTAGCGAGACCATCTAACATGTATTTGTTTAACACACACAGTAAAACTGAGCTATAAAGGGTATATAATGAATGATAAACCTCACTATGAAGATATTGTTATAGGTATTAAATTGCACAAAAAGTTAATATTTAAACCACTGTTAAATTGTGGTGCAGTATAATTCTGGATATCTTAATAAGTCAAGGCCAGTGTAAGAATTTGGATGAATAAATTTAAAGAGTAATCTGTGCAACATACTTAAAAAATTAGGAGCAAATCCACATTATCAGAGAGAATTATTGTGGGAAAAATTTGTTGAAAAAAAATGCTTTTTTTTAATATAATTTACCTACAAAATCTGGATGTCTATAATACCACTATATGATTTTAACATTTCCGGAGCGAGTACTTATAGAATCACAGGAGTTCCGCGACTAGGACAGCTTGCCAATTTAAAACCATTAATGTTTCTGGATTTTACAATCACCAAAGTTCCAGGATATTAAGATTGTCAAAGTTTGAGGATTTTACAATCACAGGGACGAATTTTGACAATTTTTAAGATTGGTGAAGATTTTGGATTTTAAGAAGAAAATTTTCAGCGAGACCGTTGAAACCACCATACGAAAAGTATATTGTTGTTTTGAAAAAATTGTCTTGATAACTGTGACTAAATTTGTTTGGTCGCAAAATGTAAGGATTTATTGCATTTTGAGACTAGCGACAGATAATTTCAACCCTGGTCAAAGTAAACAAACAATGGTTAAATCCTAGTTTCAGTATAAGGTGACTTTTAGAGACAAAAAATAAGCGATAAATAATTCCTTCTGGCACCCATGTACTAAAATTCTTCAGGAGATGCTTATGGTAACCCTTAAACCAGAAGGGGGAAGGAAGAATGAGTAACTTTTGCATTCGCATGTGAGCTCGTCACTTTTTTTTCAGATGCTGCTCGGATATTAAGTTAAGTTGTGTAAATCGTCAGCATTTTAATGTTCACAATTTTTTTTATTCAACAGAAAAGGAGACGGATTCGATCACATTGGATATAATGTGCTTGTTTGTTGTGTACCGGACAGTTCACTGTGTAATTATAAGTCTTTATTCTTAATATTATTGTCAATTTTCTGCTTTTTTAACTATCTTATCCATATATTTGCATGCTATTTGCTGTGTACCAGGCTTTTACACTTGAAAATTTTTCAATATTTAGCATTTTTCTAAAATAATCTTGCTGCTGGATATTTGCATGTATTTATTATCGGTTAATTGTCAACACCACATTTTATAGTAATGTTGTTGTCATACGTCATGCTACGGTTTTAAAAAATAACGGCCATTTTTTTCCAATGAATTCAAACTAACGCTTCCATAAAGTTCCAGAACTGCGTCATGCAATTAAACCGTACTTTTGACTTCACGTTTGCCGAGTGGCATCTCGTCCAATCATGCGTTACTACACCTTGTTTTCTCCCCAACAAGTTTGGCTAGAAATAAAAAGTCGCTGTATAACAAAACTAGGGATTTTATACAAACAATTAATGCATGATAAAAAAGAAGAAATGACACAAGTTTTATATATTTTTAACAAATATAAGATTTTTATACTTAAAAAAAACTAATATACTTCTTACTTTTTGCGAGTTCTTGAAAAGACTGAAAAATATTCTGTACTCGCCATCTTGACAGCAGAGTTTTTTCTAAGGACGGAACCTGGGCGTTTTCAGTGTCTTTTATGCATATCGAATAATAACAAATTTCTTTTTCCTTGTTGATTATAATAATTCTGTAATCAATCTGGTTGTAGTTGTCTTCTAGCCAGGCAAACCTATTAAAAGTATGTATATACAAATTGTGAAAAAAGAATACTGTGCTTTTTTGTAGGATAATATCATGGCTATGTTTTGCTATAGACAGAACAATTTATTTAAAATATTAAGTCTAATGAAGTATCAAAACATCAACAAAAAACTTACGATACTACATTGCTAAATGAAACACTGGTGCTAGGTGACTTTAATAAGTAAACTAAAAGTTCGTCATTGCTATTGTAAATACTAAGTACATTTAAGTCAGTTGTAGCTGTCACTGATTCTATATTTGTACAGATTTTCGGGAAATGTTTAATTAATAAAGTTTTCAAAGCCATTTCATTTTAAAAAAGAACTTTTGAGATTATTATGAAAGAAAATAAACAAAATTTATAAATAATTTTGATATTTATCACATTTTTAAATACAAATTTAACAAACGAAACCATAACAAATTACAAACAAGAAGACATGTGATGTAAGTTTTCTTTTCACTTCGATTTAATTATAAGAAATTAAATCTTTTTGATTAATTTTTAATTTGATGCACTTCAATAAGAATATACAAATTTTAATGCTTAATAAAAGATGGATTTTTATTTAAAGTAAAGTTTTTAATATTATATTTGCATAGTCTTTAACAACTGTAACCTTAGTTATATTTAAGGCGTTTCCCGACTTTTCGCGAAAAATTTGGCCATTTAATTCGTAGCCACTGCCTCATTGTGACAGCGAATTTTATCTTCCAATTTTTCTACTTTTAAGTAAGTAATTTATCATCAAAAAGGATCTTTTTTAGTTGAAATTTTTCTGTCTAAAAAATTAGCTATGTATAAAAAGCAAGTTTATATATATCAAACGTATGTGCTACAGTTTCTTAAACTACAGCATCCATTGAAATATGTCATATAATTAATATCTTGGAAAAAGTAATCGTTAGTGTCTTCAATGAGTTCTTTTTTATATATTTAAAATATAGTTAATCTTATTTAGATCGAATTGTCTGAAATGAAATAAAATCTAAGTGGTGATGTATTAAAATTTTTCCTAAGTTGCAGAGCTTCCTAAATTTAATCATTGGCTTTATCTGAAAAATATTTCGTTAAATCCTAGTTTCGGTATACGGCGACTTTTTCGGAACGTTGGCGACAAAAAAAGGGGATAAATAATTTTGGAAATACAGAAAGTATTAAAAATCCTGGATTTCTGGGTTAAATCCGATTCAAAACTAAAGGAGGAAACTACTAACTAAATCTAGGTGCAAAAGAAAGTTTTCTTGGAGCATTTTTAGAAAAATATTTATGGGCAAAATGCTAGTTTCTAGCAATTGATGCACAAACTCTTAAGAGTGATTTAAGGATTACAGTATAAGGAATTTTGATAAATTTCAGATCGATGAAGATTTGCAATTTTAAGCTGATTATTTTCGGCAAGATTTTTGGAAACCACTTTAAATAATTGTTAGGGACATTTCAAACAACTAGTCACGATAACTGCAACTAAAGTAATTGTGTAGTTGCTAATTTGTACAATTTGGTTGCATTTTGGGACTAGTGACCGTATATTTCGAGCCCTGGTTAAATCTGAGCGAGCTGGCACATCTGATATTGCCGTCCTACAGGGTTTATATGCCACCTGAAAATCTCCTGAACATTTTTTACCCTAAGGGCCCTTATACTCCGAAATTTGTTCATCGATCTCTATTGATGAAATCGTTTTCCCCTGCAGTTTTTCTCCTGTACTTTATTCAGAATAAGTCTACTGTGCCAGTTTGGACATTGTTATACTAGTTAAAATCTCAGAATGTTCATTACTCTTTAAGCAAAGTTTTTTTTTTTTTCTGTTTCATCCTTTAAAGTCACTAGACTAATAAGATAATAAACTTATTCCATTTTGTTCCTCGTTACCTCCTGAATTTTCATTGCTGTATCCATTTTTAACCAAGCTTAACTTCCAGAATCTACTTAAAACCTCACCATGCGTGAATGCATCAGTGTACATGTGGGTCAGGCTGGTGTCCAGATCGGAAATGCCTGCTGGGAGCTCTACTGCCTGGAGCACGGTATCCAACCGGACGGACAGATGCCCAGCGACAAGACCATCGGTGGAGGAGATGACTCATTCAACACATTCTTCTCTGAAACCGGTAGGTGTTATTGATGTAAATCTTTTGTTTAAATCTTAAGGCTTAAATTATTTTATAGTTCATTACCCCCGAAGCCATGTAGATAGCCCCTGTCTGTTCCTTGTGTTCGAGTGGAGAAAACATGACTTTTATTCATTTGACGACTTGTGCTTTCTTAGCTAACAGTTTTTAACTTTTTACCCTGCAACAACTTTTCTTCAAAGGCTAATCTTTATTAGGCTGCACGAAAGGAAGTGGTCTCTCCGAATAACTCCTTGACGTAATTTTTTTTATAAAAAAGTTCATTATTTAACCCTCTGAGGGATACAGACATACGACTTATTCAACACATTCTTCTCTGAAACCGGTAGGTGTTATGGATGTAAATCTTGGGTTCGAAATGTTTCAACGATCATTACTTAACCCTCTGAAGGATACAGACATAAATTAGTCACCTGGCTGTAAGGTTTTCCAGCAACACACATAATTTTAAAAATATAAATGTGATGATTTTATTGTAAAATTTAAAGCATGGAGTTGTCATTTATAACCATCTACTACAGAAATAAAGTGTTTAAAAAATTTAAGCAATTAAATTTTCAGTTAAAAAAATTAATTTAAATCTCGTGCAGTGAAAACAACTTTTTACTTCAGCCTATAGTTGAAGGGTTTAGTTGAAAAACTTGCATCATTCAATGTATGACTAAGATATGGGGTCTGGTCCTTTCGTTGATGACTTTTAATAGGGGTAATTTCTATCGTGTGAAGGGGCACACCCTATATCTTAGTCATATTATTAAGTCATGATAGTTTCGCAACTACACCCTTCAATTGTAATAAATTGAATGGTGTAGAAAAATGTACTTTTTCATGTTCAAACCTGGACTAAAAAAAGTTGTTTGATTGTACATTCCCTGCGAGATGAGATGTGGATCACTCAAATGCATTGAGCAAAGTTGGCTATTTAAAGTGGAAATTGTTATTCCAAATTCTTTGAGACTACAAATTTACTGATTTAAAATATTGAGAAATTTATAATTATTAAAAATGTAATGCAGAATGGTACACAAATATGGTGTTCTTTAAAAGAGATTTTACTAAATTATTATTTTCTATCTTTGTAACAGGGGCCGGAAAACATGTACCTCGGGCTGTATACGTAGATCTCGAACCAACTGTTGTCGACGAAGTTCGTACCGGCACATACCGACAACTCTTCCATCCTGAACAACTGATCACCGGTAAGGAAGATGCTGCCAACAATTATGCTAGAGGCCACTACACCATCGGCAAAGAGATAGTTGATATCGTCTTGGACCGCATTCGTAAGCTGGCTGACCAGTGTACCGGTCTTCAAGGTTTCCTGATCTTCCACAGTTTCGGAGGGGGTACCGGATCTGGTTTCACTTCGCTGTTGATGGAGAGGTTGTCCGTGGATTATGGAAAGAAGTCCAAGTTGGAGTTTGCCATCTATCCCGCTCCTCAGGTGAGTTTTGTTGATTCTTAAAAAAAAATTTCTTAAAGAGTTGCAATTGAAGAGCTTAGTGGGAAAATGTGCGATGTGACAAAAAAAGTGAAAATGAGTTATAATTTTTTTTTGAGGCATTTAAGATCTGTTTAAATATAACTTGCAAACGATAAAATATATATTAAACTTGGTTTATGAAAAGAGAAACTTGTAATCTTTAAAGAAGGGAACAACATGTCCATTGACACCAAAATCTTAATTTGTTTAAAAAATGTCATGTAGCATATTCTTCCGCTAAGCTTTTAAATTTTGCTCTGTAAACATCTTATTTTTGTGTGAAAATCTCAAATTTTTATTTCTCATTTTAGTTTTATTTTAAAAATTACATTTGTAAAGACATTATTATAATGGAACAGAAATTATTGCACTTGCTCTTAGCAGTGTAATGTGGTAAAAGAATATGAAATAGCACTGAAATCGAAAGGCTATTTTATTTTGTTCAAGATGGTTGACAATATTTAAAATTTATTTCTAGCATTAAGAAGGCTAAGTGTTAACACTTTTGCTAATCAATGAATCAAAATACAGTAGAGTCCTGCTTATCCGAAAGGTGCAGGACTGGAGCATTTTCGGTTAATCGAGATTCCATAGGAATTTTTTGGATAATCAGGAATTGCCCACTTCACGTCTAGGAAATCGCTGGCAAAGATAAAATTCAACGTCATAGTGTTTGCCTCGTTACAAAAATCTTAGATCAGGCCTTAAATACAAAGAAGATAGAAGTGCAAAATGAAGGCAGTACTTCAGATGTTCCCGTTTAAAAGTGGGCAGGGTCTGCTACAAAGGGGCTAAAACAAACCAAGATTGAGCAGTAAAAAAATATTATTGCATATTTTGAGAAATAATCCAACTTTGTAAGTACGTGTGTGTATTTACTTTTTGTGTATTTATTAGTTTATGCTTTACACTTCATATTTTAGACCCTAAAAATATTTCGAAGACTTTCGGTTAAGCTGAATTTTGGATAACTATTACTCTACTGTATCAAATTACATGAATTCAAATTCTGTCGAAATAACCTTATCGTTCCTTCCCCACAGGTATCCACTGCAGTAGTAGAGCCCTACAACTCCATCCTGACCACCCACACCACCCTGGAGCACTCTGACTGTGCGTTCATGGTGGACAACGAAGCCATCTACGACATCTGCAGGCGGAACCTTGACATTGAGCGCCCCACCTACACCAATCTGAACCGACTGATAGGTCAGATCGTCTCATCCATCACCGCTTCCCTGAGGTTCGATGGCGCCCTCAATGTCGACCTCACCGAGTTCCAGACCAACCTGGTGCCCTACCCACGCATCCACTTCCCACTGGTATGTGTGTGTTGGGGCTCTAGTAAGAGGTTAATTCCGTGGGAGTAGAATTTATTAGTAACCCCATTAAAACCTTGTGGATCAAGGGTGACAAAAGTAGACTACTCAGGGTGTCCAGCCTTCTGGATAGTCCGGAATGGTACTTGAATTTTTGGGCTAATTTTTAATTTGACTGTACTTCTGTCGCGAAGGGATTTGCGCTTTTGAAGAGGTTAATTTCCAAAGGTTAATACGCCAGCTTGCATTAGATCTGAAAATTTAACAAAGATAATCCTAATACTCTGCAAAATATATCAATTTAATGACAGTATTTTATTGAATTAACTTTTTTTACCTGTTTTAAATGATTAAATAATATACTGATAGTCTGTTTCTCCTTCAGTTATAATAGAGTTTTGTATTCAAATAGGTAACATATGCACCAGTCATATCTGCCGAGAAGGCATACCACGAACAGTTGACTGTTTCGGAGATCACCAACGCCTGCTTCGAACCTGCTAACCAGATGGTGAAGTGCGATCCGAGACACGGGAAATACATGGCTTGCTGTCTGTTGTATAGAGGTGATGTTGTGCCTAAGGATGTCAACGCAGCTATTGCTGCCATCAAGACCAAGAGAACCATCCAGTTTGTGGACTGGTGCCCTACTGGATTTAAGGTAAGGGATTTTTCCAGTTATTAATAAATGATAAAACATAATTTTTTAGGTGTGGAATTTCTCTATTGGGCATGTATTGAATGAATAAAACCGATAGCTCAAGTTAGGTATTGGATTACTTACGAAGTTTAAATAACAATCGGATCTTTTTAAGTAAAAATATATTTTATAATTTTCTTAGTTAATGTAAGAAGATTTATAGGTATAGAAACCATATATTTTTAAAACTTGGTAAGCTTTCTTTGGTTCAGGAATAGGTCTTTATTTTTTTAAACAAAATTTAGTTAGTCATCTAAGTGACTCAACTTAGGTGGCTTGGTTGCATGTATGGACATGACGAAGGAAACCTAATAAAAATATAAAATTTCGTAAATAGGAAAGAAAGAGGCAGACCACGAACAAGATCGCTAGACAAAGTGGAGAAGCGGCTTGGGTGTCTTGGTGTTAGCAGATGTATGGCGTCAGATGGGTCAAATGGTTTAAACTGATAGAGACAGCTTTGTCCGGAAACCAGCTGTATTACTGAGGAAGGAAAAATGCATTAAAGGAATTAGAATTATATATACAAAAAGTTTAATCTCTAGTTGAAAAGAAATTGACTTAAAATGGAATAACTGCTACAGTTAAACCCGGTTATGGCATCATTCAAGGGACCACAATATTTATTACATTATAAACGAGTAACGTTATAAACAAGGTTGAATGTGTAGCAAATCATGTAAAATGCTTACTATATGCCCATATATATACATATATATATATATTAAATCTATATATATATTAAATCTATAAACTAACATCTATTGAATTAATATTAACCCTATGTGCTATTCTTTTTACATCATTTGGCTAATAAAATGTAAATAGTGAACATTAATTTTCTTCAGGTGTGTAACAGAACCTGGAAATCAGGGAAATCTTAAGGGAATTTTCAAATTTAGCAAATATCAGGGAATTTTTTCCATTTGGATTATTTAAACAGCAGGTTTAGTTGTTCATGCGATCACTATACTAGCGGACACTTCTTGACCAAAAGAAAGTATTCTGGTTGGTCCGGTTGGCCTGAACCGGAGCTACAAAAGTAAACTCAACTATCTATCACGCAGACGCAAAAAACTGTCAATTATTATCAAACGTCAAATATGCTCCAAAGTCTCAACGCTACGTATGATGTCGCCCTTAACGGTTGCGTTGGGTGCCTGCTCAGGTGTCAGCTCGTCACTTGACTGTGGTTATAAATTACGAAGCCCGTTGCCAATAGCTCTCGTGTAGCTCTAGTATGACAATAATTCAAAGTAAACTTAACTAAAAAGTAATTGTAAAATCAGGGAATTTTTTCTGAAAGTATCAGGGAAATCATGGAAATATCAGGGAACTTTTTTCCCAGGATTTTGTTACCACCCTGTTCTTTTAAGATGCCATTTTGGATGTAATGTAAATGCATATTTTTTAGCGTTGTAGCCAAGGAATCAATTAAAAATGGTCGTTATAAGCAAGATATAACATTAAGGTCTATATGCAATTCAAGGAACCGAGCATTTATGACTTACATTATAAAAGAGTTGTCATTATGCTGTAACAATGACTATATTTAGTATTAACTGGTAATTCCTTTTATAATAATTTTTCTTCATTTCAGGTTGGCATCAACTACCAGCCCCCCACCGTCGTTCCAGGTGGCGATCTTGCAAAAGTCCAACGTGCCGTCTGCATGTTGTCAAACACAACCGCCATCGCCGAGGCATGGGCTCGTCTTGACCACAAATTCGACCTCATGTACGCCAAGCGAGCTTTCGTCCACTGGTATGTCGGTGAAGGCATGGAAGAGGGAGAGTTCTCCGAGGCCAGAGAAGATCTGGCTGCCCTCGAGAAGGATTACGAAGAGGTTGGCATCGATTCCACCGATGGCGCCGAAGATGAAGGCGATGAGGAGTTTTAGACTTTCTGGATGGCAACGTAGATGGAGGATTTTGAAATCAGTTGCATTCCTTTTTGTATTGTTTTATAATGCCTTTTTCAGTATTGGTTTACAATAAAGCATGGATCTGATGTAGTTTAGTTCTCTTTCTTGTGTTTTTGTTCTACTAGTACCCCTAGTGTTTTACTAGTACCCCTAAACTGACATCAAACTCAAAACTGAAAGGTATTGTTATTGTCTTAGATAATTTTAATTTTTAACCTGAGCAAATTTCTGTTAGGAAAAGTTATACTACTGGTTATTCTGTACCTAAGAAGCATAAGTAGTATTTAATATTTTTATGCTAAAATAATTTGTATTTAATTAAATAATTGACTAATTGAATGTCTAAAGTTTCCTTAATTGCCATATTCATGTATTTTTTCCTACTTAACTTGGAATCAAAGTAGAAATCGCCAAATCAAAACTTCCTCATTGTCATATTTGTATATATCAAGTTGATTTTTTTTATAGTATAATAAATTGAAGGCTGTGAAACTTTTAGCCCATTATTTTTTTCTCCTTCGCCGGGAAATAAAATAGTAAACGATATGGCTATATCAATGGGTGAATGTGCCAGGATACAGGACATATTTTAAAAAAAAAGTGGAATAGCAATAGAAAAACTAGCTGTTGCAAGTTTATATCTATTTGGTGTTGGAGAACAAGAACTATCTGAGCTGACAGTTGGAAAGTTTATTTTAAATCTGAGAATCGGACACTCTAATTTTAGATGTTAAACCATTTAGCACTCGCGGAAAGCCACCAATTCCAACAAATTCTGAAAATCGACACCTACTGAAAATGTTCAATCAATAAGAATAAAGCCTAAATGTAACCTAGAGGGCCATTGGCTACCAGCTGCAATCTCCGTAACCAATTTAAGAGGTATTGTCAGTCCCATAGAGCTAATGCATTAGTTTTCTAATCACAACTTCCGCAGAAGTATTGCTTTGCCATGTTAGCCCTTTTTTTTCAGGTATGAGAATCAACATAACATCGAAATGAAACAAATTTTGAAACGAAAATGTTATCTAGTTATTTAATTATATATTTTTGAAGTTTTAAAATGCCAAAAATTACAGCAGATGGCGACACTGTTTTAAAACTTTATCAATTATTAATTAAATAACCGGATGTTATTTTCTGTTCAATTTTGTTTTAAATTGATGTTATGATGATTCCCATACCTGGGGGGTGAAAATGGGATAACATGGCAAAGCAATTCTCTTGCAAAAATTGTGATTTCAAAACTAATGCATTATCTCTATGGGGCTGACAGTCCCTCTTAAAGGCCATATTTAGAAGTTCATTAAATACTAAAGTGTTTAGTTTAAAAGTTATGAAGGATAAAGTACTTACATTTATGCATTTCGTTATTTCTATATTAAGGTGTGTTCATTATTAAAAGGTAAGCACGATAATTGAGAAATAATTTTTAAATAGAAAAATATTTCGTTCGGTATGACGAGAGAATAGAATAGAGTAAAAAAGTTCTTCATTTTTTCGAATTATTTGAAATCGAACCAGTTTGAGAAGCTGTAAAAAATAAAATAACAATCAGAAAGTAATTTTGTTTGCTGAAATATTTTTTTAACTATCATAATAGTAATAAAAAAATATTGCATATTCCTACGAATCAAATTGCACACATGATATATGAGAAGATTCATGAAGAACAATATACGTTGTTTTCTTCACGAGTCCTCTTACATATTCTTACAACTCAGTAAACAGTAGATTCTTCATTAAACAGATGGCAGCACCACGTACTGATTGTGGTGCTGCCATCTGTCTGACAAAGGTATGGATAATTTCTATTGGTCATTGGAAAATAGAGATGTCATGTCCAGAACATGAACCCCAATAAATTTTAATGGTCTTCACTTTAAATTAACATATTTCCTAGAATTTTTGTTTATGCAAGAGGTCTGTAAGTATTCCTTTTTAGTTCCCCAGGCTCGGATACGGGCATTGGCAGAATAACTGCGAACCTATATAAACGGTCGTTGTGCAGGCAAAGAGTTCGACGAATAATACCTTGTGTAGCTTGTATAGGGAGTGCATGTTAAATGCGCTTCAAAGTCCTGATGTCGCCTATAAAAGTTGAGCTGGGTGCCTACACAGGCGTCGACTCTCTCACTTTATTGTGGATCTAAATTATGCCGCCCGCCGCCAATAGCGTGTAGCTCTAGTGCGCCGTTAATTCAACCTAACCTAGTATATTCGTTTGTTATGGAAGGACTGTAACTAATAACTATTCCCTTTTAGTTCCTGTATAAGGGGGGCCCGTATGACCGAGTGGTTTGGACCATTAAGCTAGCAGCCTGCGCGCTGTAACGGGTGTGGGTTCAATTCCCGCCTTTGCCCTGTGTGTACTTCCTTTCTCTGTGACAGTAAAAATTCTTTCTGTGTCTGTCTTACTTGACGAAGGCTTATAAGCGAGTCTGATCAAGCACACAAGTAGGATTATATGTGCCCTTGTACCCTACCCTACCCTTCCTGTATAAGGGCCGGGGCTTACAGTACGAGTACAACATTATAAATGTCTGTAAAAGCGACTTGGTGAGTGCATAGAACTGAGATCATAGTAGAAGCGCAAACCGTATTCGAACCTTGTGGAAAAAGGGGAACAAAATTAACCACGGATGGGAAAATAAAGAGTGTCATACTTGAAATAATGAAAAAGAGTAAATTTTCCATTATTGCCTCAAAATTAATTATCACAAAGTACTTAGAAATAAAAAGTCGTACCATAGAAGAAAAAAAACCTAGAAAAAATATACACCAGTTTAAGAACAACCAGTCCGCCAGTTTCAGTCAAAGTCATTCTATCGTCAAACACTTTAAAATCAGGGGACGGACTACCAGAAAACGTGTTTGTTCTTCTAATTGTCCGTCAAAATAATATTACTGCGCCTTTACTTCTATTCCTTCTCTAATAGCCCTAGTGTAGCTCTAGTGCTATGTTAATTTAAAATAACTTAACCTATTCCTTCTCTATGAGTAGGTTATCAACTAGCAAATGTGATCCTACAAGGCCTATATTTGTATAAGGTCTTTGACATTTCAGTTTATAAATCATTTGTGTAGAAAACATTCACCACGACAAATACCAGTTTTATGGTGTATGATCACTGCCAACTTAAATAACAAGGCCAGAGAAGCTCTCCCAATCATGAGCGTAGACGGAAATTTTGACGTCACTGTCGCCCGAGTGCCGAAGATGGAGAAACCAGTTCAGACGCATTCGGAACCCTAAATATATGGTCAGCCGTGAACGAGTGCTTCCGAACAGGTTTCGAGACAGGTTGTCTTCATCTTCGGAACAACGTCACACGGAATTATGACGTCAAACTTTCCGTCCCTGAACGTGTTTGGGAGAGCTTCTTAGGCCTTAGTAGTTGAGTAGGCCGTGGTATGACGCATTTTATACTAGAATGTGAGTTTTGCAACCATACTCTTGTATCACAATGCAAATCCCATTTAAGGTATCTCCCTACCAAGGAAATACCGAATTTTAGGAAAATTGTTATTTTCTTTTATTGTTTTAAGGAAGCCTTTACTTACCCTAACGTTTACTTTTTGAGTATATGAAAAATTAAACAAAATTTATAGCGGTTTTAATCGATACTATAATGTATGTAATGTATACAAAACTTGCCAGGGCATATTTTAAGGTGTTTTTTTTTGGGGCAATTGCCCACACAGTCAAATAAAATTGCCCCCACAGTCAAATAAAATTGCCCCCACAATCAAATCAAATTGCCCACGTACATTTTCCTAATTTTTTCCAGCGGTTATGTGTTTCTATAATTTTTCTATATTTTTCTGTAAAAAAATGCCACATGGAAGCGTGACCCTTATCCCTTCCCACAATCAAAAGAGTGAAACAACCAGGGGGGTTCTTTTTCTTTCCTACTATATGAGATGGAGAGGTGGAAGGTGTCTTTGCATTCCTACGTCACGGTCACGCGGCACGGGGAGATTCAGATCTATGATCTGATCCGTTGCTTGTCTGATTGATGTCACGTAATCTTCTGTAGTTAAGGGGGCGCGATACCCAAAATATTATTTTTAGCAATAATAACCTAAACTTTTAAATTATTGTGTTTTTATATAATCTTTACCTTTAGCCATTTTTTTCGGCGAAACCGGAGATTTTATGTGAAATCTTTTATTGAAAACTAGCAAATTTATACCCGTTCTTCGCACGGATTAAAAAAATATCAAATCGTTCCAAATATGTGTACCATATAACCTGTTATAGGATCTTAAACTTATTATTGTTTCCGCTCGTTATAAATTATAAAATCCCGTTTCATTGCCTTAAAATTCCAAAATAAAAATACGCTATAAAATGCACTCATAAATGTCATCACAATTCCTTCATAAATACATAAAACCTTTTAGTTCATTTGGCGCGTTTTGGGATATAATTTGGCGAGAAAATAGATATAGCTACCCACACCCATTATACATCTCTAATACAATGACCTTAGAACAACAGACCAGCTTATAAATTATTTATAAAAGAAATTGCCTATTTGGCGAATTTTAGTTAATGATTTGGCGAGTTTGCTAACGTATTTGGCGAAAAAATAAAGACATAAAACACTAATAGCTCTAGTGCGATAATAAAATACATTTAATACTTCTAACATTAATGACCTTGGCCATTATTCTTATATAAACGTTAATTAAAAAAAATTCTTCGTTGAGTCAAGAAACGTAATAAAATAAGAAAGTAATTTTTCTTCTTTGTTCTTTTTTTATACACTGTCAATTTTTCGTGTAAGGTAACTCGAGTTTCATGGAGTAACGTTACACCGCAAAATAGGAGTTAATATCTCTTGTGCAACGTTTTACTCCGTAAATTTGGAGCAAATACTCATGAAGCAGGGGGAAGCTAGGCTCTCACCAGTTTTAGGCAATCCCCACCAGTTAGCACATTAAAGTCTACAAAGGTAAAGTAAGTTGTACAGAAAACTTTTACTTAAGTTATTCTGTGGCAACCCTTTAGGCACCGACGGACAGTACTTAAAAGTACCACTTAAAAATCCATTATTTTACTTTTCATTGTACGTTTGAAGGAAAATATATGTTAAGTTTTTTTTAATGCCTTAATCGGTTTCAACATATTAAAGACTAAAAATTTAAATCATATTCATTCAACGAAATGTCATTGTTGGTCAGTGTAATTTATAGTAACTATAAGTAGAAAAGAGAGGAAAAAAAGTCAGGACATAAAGAAAATTTTGTATCCCATGTATATTTTTCCATAATATACAATTATTAATTGCTCAGCTAATAATAAAATCTAAAAAAAACAATTAATTAAGCCTAAATCTTAATTTTGAGGCACAACGAGTTAATTTAGAAATTTGGTTATGCGAAGGATGGGATGCCCATCCTGATAATGTCTGTGTTAGAAATCATTATTTTGTATTCTCATTGAAGTTAATCGTATGTAAAATAAATTTTACGCTGAATTAGGCTGTACTTATGACGTATTTTTTGGGTTAATTATACATTTAGAAATGAATGAGAGTTGATATATATTTTTCAGAACATTGTAGACACAAGTTTATTCAAAATAAATTTAGCTAGGCTTATAATATATAACTGTACTGTTAACTTGGGGCCGTGAGAATAGCCTAGTTATTAAGGCCTTGTTCTCAGAATTGGAAGGTCCCGCGATCGAGTCCCGATACCACTGAAGACCCACCGAGTATATGCGGAGTACGTGCTCGTTAAATCTGTGGGTCCGAAAGTCCTGTGGGTGGTCATGGCGCAGTTTTCCACTGGTACAGGTCCCTGGAGACTATTTCCCTCCCCTTCAGGGACATGTCTAAATTGTGGAGGTGGCGATAGATGGCAGCATCTGTCACTTATGTATATGTGTTGTGTGTGTCTGTCTTACTTAATGAAGGTTTATAAGCGGGTCTCTGACCAAGCACACAAACCTAAACATTTGTCTACCAACCAACCTATTGTTAACTTAAAACGGTATTCATACAATATTTAAATATCTTAATAATCATTATTTGTTACTATAAATCGGCTTTAGTTCTAGCTAAGACTCTAACAAAGACAAGAAGGAAAATAACGTAATTAAACCTCTTAACATGAATAAAATATTCAAAAAGAACCTAGCATGTGTTCTTTTAATCACTCCCAAATATGTCAGAAAACCTTTAAATTAGGTGACCACACATATTGCATTTCGGAGTACAGTTTAATTTGTGTGGTCCAACTCTCTATATCTAACTATTGTCTGAATCCCTACCAGTAGGTCCCGGGTTCGAATCCCGAGTTTATAAGCGCATGGAAGTTTGTCTTGTCAATAAAATGTTATTTGTCTATCCAACCGCTTCGGAGGCTCTATCAACCATCTTGCATTAGGTATCCATGGGCAAAAAGTGGCAAATATCTTCCATGGGATATCCATGGGCACTACAACCACAACTATCTAACTATCAAATATGTGCAAATAGTCTCTTTTTTTAAAAATAGGTTTAAAAATAATCAACGTAAATAAAATATGATTTAAGAAATTCTATGAGGATTTTATCGTCGAAAATTTGATCGTTGAAACAAATCTGGCCAGGATAATTTAAATATATTTTTCAGAAAAATATGACGTAAGCATACAAGAGGCGTTCGATAGAGTTCAGCTATTGTCACTCTATGACTAAATAGTAATACAAGCGTAAATGGTTGGGCTATTAAAATTACTTATCGATCTTTTCCTTCTACCACCATAATAAACACATAAAATATATATAGCTGATCAAACACATTGTGTCGAAAACATAGTATGTTTTTGTGAATTTTCATTGCCACATTTCGTATCCGCCATTAACTTTAGGTAACTCTAGTTCAGTTGACAATGCACCAGTCAATTCGCTTTGTGGCCGTTTTGTTCTATGCTTCTTGCGTATTCCAAGGAGTGTGTGGGTCATCGAGCAAGCATTCGAAGTCCAAATCGCCCGAAAAGCAGATAAAACCACGGCCTACTCAACTACTAAGGCCGAAGAAGCTTTCCCAAACAAGCTCGGGGACGAAATTTTTGACGTCATAGTTCCGAGTGACGTTGTTCCGAAGATGAAAACAACCTCTCTCGAAACCTGTTCGGAACCACTCGTTCACGGCTGACCATACTTTTAGGGTTCCGAATGCGTCCGAACTGATTTCTCGATCTTCGGCACTGGGAACAGTGACGTCAAAATTTCCGTCTACGCTCATGTTTGGGAGAGCTTCTCTGGCCTTGTTATTGAAGTTGGCCGTGATAAAACATAATTAAAAGAAGAAGCTGTTCTTGGTGGATACTTGGATGTTTCCTCGGCCGAATTGGCAGCAGCTACTGGAGAAATCTACAACGCTGCCAAGTTTGCCACTCAAGAAATCGCGAAGAAATCGAATTCTACTAATGGACATAACTTGGTTAAGGTGTTAGCTGCCCAGAAATAGGTACAGTAAATCAGTTACAGATTTTTGTTAAAATGTTATCTATTCTATAGGAATTAAAATCTCGGATCAAACCTCATTTCAGAAATCTTCTAAACTCGCAGGTGCAGTCTTGCTTAACCCTTTCTTCCCTTCTCTACGTTCCCTTGAAGCAAAGCACTTTTGAGAAGTATTATGCATATCTAAGCTGACTTAAAGCACAATTTCGCTGTATCAAAGAAGAGCTTTTAATAGCTAATTTGTATTAAATAAATTATTCAATGAATTACAATACCATTGAATTAAAGATTAAGTTGTCACTACAGCATTACTTGAAAATTCTTGATGAATCACGGCCAACTTCAATAACAAGGCCAGAGAAGCTCTCCCAAACATGAGCGTAGACGGAAATTTTGACGTCACTGTTCCCAGTGCGGAAGATCGAGAAACCAGTTCGGACGCATTCGGAACCCTAAAATTGTGGTCAGCCGTGAACGAGTGGTTCCGAACAGGTTTCGAGACAGGTTGTTTTCATCTTCGGAACAACGTCACTCGGAACTATGACGTCAAAATTTCCGTCCCCGAGCTTGTTTGGGAAAGATTCTTCGGCCTTAGTAGTTGAGTAGGCCGTGGATGAATATCAGTTTATTTTTTCCACGACAGTACATCGTCAGTACGAGGTTGTACGGAGAGTACGAGGTACAGAGTACGAGGTTGTACGGAGAGTACGAGGTACAGAGTACGAGGTTGAGAAGTATAGTACTGTTCATCTTCTATTGCGTGTTACCAATGAGTTTTTTTTTTAATTTTAAAACAATAAATTGTTTAATGTAATATTTCAGTCTTAGTTTCCGTGATTTTTTTTTCATTTACTAGACTATATAGGGTTAAAGATATGTGATAGCGCTAATCTTGTGAACTTCCTGTCGATTTTAGCTCTTTGTTATGGCTGGAAAAATGTTGCTCACAGACGAGCCATTGATGATCTTCTAATTTTGACCTCGGCCACATGACGAGGCTGGCACCAAATCAGTCACAAAGAACGCAAGCTGCGTATGTGGGCATTGCCATTCGATGGAGTAAACGTGCGCCAGATCTCTCCTAAACAAAGTATTTGTCAGTAGATTCTTGGCCACACATTTTGTTTATAGGATGGCAGTGTCGGACATTGTTTTAATAAATAAATTTGGCATATTACTTTATAATTGTTTTATAGGTTTTTAAAATAACCTAGTATTGTTTGTTTAGCTATAACTAATTTAGTGATTCAAAAAATTATTTATTTTCTGAAATATTATTTTGTTTTGCATTACAAGGTTTAAGAGCATTACAGTAATAATGTTGGTTACGTACGTTACGCTTAGGTTAATTGGTACATGTATTTCTGGCTTGTGTGCTTGATCAGAGACCCACTTATAAACCTTCGTCAAGTAAGACAGACACAGACAGAATTTTTACTGACACAGAGAGAGAAATTACACCCAGGGAGAAGGCGTGAATCGAACCCGCACCCGGAACAGTGCGCAGGCTGTTAGCCAAATTGTCAGCCATCTTAACGACTTGGCCACCCGTGCCCCCTACGTTATGCTTAGTTTAGCTTAGTTTGAATTATCGTCACACTAGAGCTACACGAGGGCTATTGGCGACCGGGCGTCGTAATTTAGAACCACAGTCAGATGACGCTTACGTTATGCACTTACAAATGGAGCTTTTATAAATGTGAGAATTATTTAAAAGAAATCAATATCCCTGTTATGCATTATATTTCCATAAATGTATTACCTTCTAATAATAAAATTGCTTAAAAATTTCAATACTAAAATTAATGAATATTTTTTGTTATTGCAGATTGTAGCTGGTGAATTGTACAAGTTGGATATTATAATTGTTTCAAACGAATGTGACGTAGGAGACGACTCAAGTAAAAACTGCCAAAGTCAATTCTGTGATGTAAGAAGGGTTCTTCTCCTATTTTATTTACGTTATACAGGCTGTCTATAATTAGAACTGTCGGTACCTAGGGACTTCTGTCAAGCGGACTTATGGGCGGAATACTTTTTTTCGACGTGCGTTTTTCTGATACTACACAGCACAATTTTTAGTGCAGAGTTACTACATAAAAGTAATGTCAGAATCTGCTTCCTCCAGCTCTATCGAGTAAAGTTACAGCAGAAAATGAAGCAAACTTACATTAAAGCTAATTAACTTTACACCACAAAAACGAAGTAATATAAGCACAGCTGCACTGTAAAACCAGCTTCATGGAGAGACGTTTTACAGAATTTATGGAATAACATTACAGAAAAAGGAGTTTACTCCATATAATCGGTGGAAGCAAGTTCTGCCTCTGGATTTATGGAGTGACATTATACTAAATTTATGAAGTAACGTTTACACACTGTTTATAAGTGTGTAACGTTTACACACTTGTTTAACGTTACTCCGTAAATGTGCTAACATTTTGTTACAGTTTTTAACAGAGTAGTAGAAATTGAACATTGCTATGTATATTAAAGTAGTATAATAATTACAGGTAATTTTAAATAAATTAATAAATAATATGGCAAATTCGTGATCAATATTTGAGAAATAATAATAAATAATGCAAACTGATTGAAAACTAATGGAATAGGTTGTGATCGATTTGGTAAACTCTGATTTCCTAATCATCATAATCGTAGTCTCCTTCACGATCGACACGCTGTTTTGGAAAAATTGCGATTAGTACGCTGCCGCTATACATTAACAGTTATGTGACATAATGTGAGTGTGACGGTCGATAACGATCGTTATGGTAGAAAAACAAAGCTTTTAAGGCTACAACGCGTTTTCGTCACTTTTGAAAGACCCTCGACGATATATGGTTTATTTTTTTAACATGTTTCTGAAATTTGTATTTTCAAACTCTTTAATTTTTATTTGTTTTATTTTTAAAAATCATTTCTTGTCTTAAATGTTTTTCAAAGACTCTTCAAAGCTTTAATTCTTAAAACTTAATTAAATTTTAAAATTATAAATTTTTACAAATTAAATGTGTTACTTCTAGAAAAACTGACGGTTCCTGGACTGTTTATGCGTTAAAATCCTGAAGTTGTTGAGAATTTTTGTCAGAATTCTTAATTTTAGCTTTATAAGATTTTTTTTGTTATTTATTTATTTTTTTGTTATTTTGTTATTTATTTTAGAAATCCCAAGAATGCGAAGCCATAGTATACTGCGGCTTCGATCCGAAAGACACAAAATTAAAAGCTGCTGTATGCCATCCAAATGATAAGGCCTGCTGAGATAATGTCCTGTCTGTAATAAAATATTGGACTTAAGCGGGCGATTGGGCGCTCAAAAGCAAAGTGCATCAGTGTTAATCCTATGGAGAAAAAAAAATATTTTCTCTGCCACATTTCTCCGGCTGTATTGACTATTTTACAAGCGGATTTTTTTATGTGATAAATGTAGCTGACTTACAGGTCCCGACAATCCCACTTTTTGAAATGGGTTCGAATATTTTTTTTTTTAATTTTCAATAAATAATTTTACAAAAAGTATTCGAAGCAATTTTAAAAAGTGGGATTATAGAGACCTGTAAGTTATCTACATTTATTATTAAAAAAAACAGTTTGTAAAAATATTCAATACAGCCGGAGAAATGCGGCAGAGAAAATAGTTTTTTCGTTATTGGATTAACACTGAGGCACTTGAGTTTGGAGACCCGCGGTCCAGCGCGCCCATTCCCTCTTAAGTAGCATTGCTTTTTTTTTGTAGAAGTTATGAATGTTAAAACTATTAAAAAAATCATTCAGAAACAACTATTGTTCAAAGATAATTTGAAGTTTTAAATTTGTTATTACAATGCACTTTAATAAAAGAAGACTTGAATGAATTGATCCCTATCCAGTTTTTTTTTAAAATTTTTAATGCTAAATTTGGCTTTTCATAGCCCAAACTACAAATGCTACGGACAAATGTGATACGTCAAAAAATTCAGCGCATAGAAATAAGAATACATTGAAAATTTCAGAGAAGAATTCGAATTCGAAGTACTTCAATTATTTAAAAAAAAAACCTGCAAAATTTAATGCTCTTTTAAAAAGCATAAGAAGCCATTTTTATTAGAATTAAATCCCCATTGCCATTCGCAACAATCGCTGTAACGTGATAAATAAGAAAACATATTAAATGTCAATAGTAAATTTCAAGGCCCCTCGTTTGAATAATTTCCTCAATCAAGTCCATCAAGAGTTTCTATTTTTTCATTGAAATTATGAAAAGGTAAAACAATAAACTTTAAATAGTAAATTTCGGGACTCCTGGAATAGTTTTCAATTTAAATATCAATTTCAAAACGTACCAAATACGAATAATTTATAATAATTATGAATTATAAATTATGTAATTTGTAATAAACGTCTTACAGATGAGCTAATGATATTCTTTAAAACTTTCCCCCTTCTTTTTGATTACAAAATTTGACAATAAATAGCTCGAATTTTTAACAAGCTACCCAGAAGATTCTAACGAACAGCTAAAACTTTTATTGCAAGAGGAAACTAATTTTGAGACCTTGCGCAAAAAAATACCTTAATAAAAAGAACATTTTTGAAAAACGAGCGAAACTTTCTCATTTGCGATGGGTTTCACTTTCGGATCTTGTTTAGGCCTCCTAAATGGTCCCGTCTCTGTCACGTGACCTGGTTACGTCACTCCGAAAAGTGGAGCACATTTTCATCTGGGATGAAAATGGAAGAACTAAATATAAAGACTTGCTTTTTGCCGGACTTATTAAGACGCGCGATTTTTGAGTGGTAAGCGCGGGCCCACAAACTCCACAGCCCTCGCAACCTGGGCCTTGTGTTTCATAGAGGGTATTGACGAAAACTTCATCGGGGTCTTGTTCTATAGAAGGCGTTGACTCAATCATCGGTTCTTTTTCGTTCCACGATTGACCATTTTCATCGGGGACTTGTTCTATACAAGATATTGACTGAACCTTTTCCTTTCCAAGATTGATCATTTTAGTCGGGGTCTTGTTCTATAGAAGGCGTTGACTCAACCATCGGTTCTTTTTCGTTCCACAATTGACCACCTTCATCAGGGACTTGTTCTATAGAAGATATTGACTGAACCTTCTTCGTTCCAAGAAGGTACAATGGAAGTCAATTTAGGAAAACTGACGATTCTTTTCATCGGACTGCTGTTTCTGTTGTCGAATGTTTCTGGAAACCGGGAGAAACGCGACGAAGAGATGTCGGAGATCGACAAGATATTGGAGGACCCAGACCACCCGGACCATATCGCGGCTGCTTGGAATGCGACTGACCACAGTTTCTCGAAGACTGTCGAGCAGGTGATGAAGAAGCTGATGCCCATGGTGATTCGGAGCAGTTCCAGCGTAGATCTGTCAGGGCCGTGCATGGCTGCCCTTTTCAAGATGATGCTGGGAATCAGACAAGGGAAGCTCTGGGCCTCTAGAAGTAAGTGACGCTAAACGTTCTTTATCAGTTGAAACCAATCAAAATTTAGCATAAGGTGCCTTAACTGACTTACAGTCTTTTATATCTTGTAGTTAGATTAGTAATGTGGTTTGTAATTTTTTTTTGGTAAAAAATTAAAATGTCTTAGAGATGAGATGATACTTCCTTACTCTCATATCCTCCTGAGAGAAAAATTCCATAACTATATATTTTTTAAATAAAAATATTTATTAAACAAATCTATATTTTAAAACACTGGGGGTTCCGCGTGAGGCTGACCACCTTGGACTGTTGAGCCGAGGAGTTTTATATATTTTAAAAATATGTTTTGCAAAGGTTTTTCAAAAATTAAAGTTTTATATTTACTTATTGGAATATCAATTTTAAGAGTAAAAAATCCCATCTCTTCATTTTTTCGAAGCTGACACTAGCAATCAAAGGCTGAAAAGAGATTTTCAGACCAACTTCTATCAAGCGATCATTTCAATTTTTAAAGTTTAAAATATATTCTGTAGTA
Organism: Oedothorax gibbosus; assembly: GCA_019343175.1. NCBI lineage: Eukaryota > Metazoa > Arthropoda > Arachnida > Araneae > Linyphiidae > Oedothorax > Oedothorax gibbosus. The sequence goes on along the minus strand of CM033271.1, from coordinate 6,671,879 downwards.
CCAGAAACTTGAAACAAAACTCACATTTAAATTGAGGCTAAAACTCCGGATAATATACTAACTAGAAATAAATAAAAAATACAATTTGATATATATACTTTAAAATTGTGTGAATTTAGATATTATTTAACGTCGAATTACTTAACTCTATGTATTTGGAAAATGATATATAAATAGGCAATTCGTAAATATTCATTACTCCGCGAAACACTTCTGCCTCCTCCCCCCTTCTCAGCATTTATATTTCTTATTTGAAGTTAAAAAAAATTATAACAACAACAACAAATAATAAATCATTTTAATTGATCTCCATTACTATTTTTCTCTGAACGTGTTATTCTTATACAAGCAATATTATGGTATTATAAGAAACAAATTAAAGTAATTTGTAAAACTTCAGAGGCGATAAAAATGGTTTCCGAAATAATTTTTTTAATATATTTATTCATATATTCGGTTTTCCTAAATGTATCTTTTTAGATAGATAAAACAATCGTCAAAAGAGAACGTATTTAGACGTAATTCTTCTATATAATTAATTTTTTGACGTTTGTGTCGCCATAAATAAGGTATTTAGACGCCTTTTCGAATTTTAATTTTACAAAAAGACTTTTTATTAGGAAAATTTTACGTATTATTTACGTTACGTATTATTAATTTTACGTTTATTATTTAATACTATTTGAAGATAATTAAAAAAAATTATTGGAATGCCTACATTCTCAATCATTATATATAGCTATTTCGTACTACTCACTGTAAAACGCTACATCACAAAGCTGCAGTAAAGCTACACCAAAAAAAAAAATTACACTGTTAAAAATTTTGTGCTTGGTTGAACCATCTTTCTTGATTTGGAAGCAAAAACCTGAGAAATGGTTCAACCGAATACCAAAAATATGGTTTAGCGTTTCACCACACAGCTGTTGCATCTACTAGGAACCGTATTTTTGGTGAAACAAAGTGCCTAATTTTTAACAGTGGGGTAATTCCATGCAAAATTATCCTGTCTGTAGTGTAAGTCACGTTTGTAAAAAAGTGATTATCACTACAACTTTTAACATTAAATGAAAAAAAAATGTGGAATAGTTGATATACACTCATTATAACTAAATAATGTAATGTACTTTATTTAACTTGATTCATTTTTTTAATTTAAAAAGCTTTTAATCTCCTCTTAATTCGTGACTTACACTACAGTTACATGGAATTAGCCAGTGTAGAAATTTAACATAAAAAAAGCGGTAAGGTTGCACCACAAAAATGATTGAAAAACTAATATCAATTCTACCTCCGAATTTACTGAGGAATTTTACTGTTATGTACTATTACGTAGCTATGTTTTTTAGTTATTTTTTAAAGTAGTATTATGTCATTTTTTGTTGTACATGTAACCTTAAAATTTACAATAATTCAATTTTTAATTTTGTTAACTTATTCGTAAAAAAGTGCTATTTTTACTGGTATTAGAAACTGGTTGCTTTTTCAACAATTCGTTGTATTTTACCACTTATAAATTAAAAACGTCCGTGCATCCTTTAACACACACAAGCGAAAACATTAATCAACAAAATTTCCTTTAAAAGATCCCCTTTGCATTTTCTTGGTTTTTATGAAACCTCATAACTATTTTCAACTTTAAATATTTTATATAAAATAATTAATGTCTGTAAAAATAAAAATAACTAGGGGGTGTAACACTACGTGATTTTTACACAATTAATTACCTCTCAATAAATCCATACATTTAAAGGTAATTAATACTACAAGGCGATTTCAATAACTTTAAGGCCTGAAAAGTTCTATGGCAGCTACCATTTGCTCAGGTGAGATTTTCTCAACAAAAATATCGTATTATGACGTTCAACAAGTACTGAGAACTCCTGTACCAAATTTGAAGCACGTATAGCTCTTTTATTTCGAGCGTAGAGCGCTTTCAGGCAAACTGACGGACCTATGTTCGAAAAACCACTTTTTCAGAATCAGCATACCCTCCAAAACATGTAGAAAACACAAAATATCCTTTTTTTTTATTTTCGACCCCCATCGCATTACTTTCATTACCTTATATTTCTAATTAGGTAATTGAAAGTAAAAAGTATTACCTTCAAAATTTTAATTTAAACTGCACGAGTTACAAAGAATAAAATGCATTGTTTAACGTATTTTTTCCATTACCATATCTATTCCATGGCTAATTGCGGAAATACAGGTATTGAACAATGAAACCTAATCCTTGTCGGCAAAATACCTAAGTCGCATTGAATGATGCTTGTTATGTCATTAAGGAGGAACGGGAGCGCTGGACCGCGGGTCTCCAAACTCAAGTGCCTCAGTGTTAATCAATGGCGAAAAAACTATTTTCTCTGCCACATTTCTCCGGCTGTATTGAATATTTTTTACAAAGGTTTTTTTTAATAATAAATGTAGATAACTTACAGGTCTCTATCTTCCCACTTGAAATTGCTTCGAATATTTTGTGTAATATTATTTATTGAAAATTAAAAGAAAATATTCGAACCAATTTCAAAAAGTGGGAAGGTCGGGACCTGTAAGTCAGCTACATTTAGTACATAAAAAATCCGCTTGTCAAAATATTCAATACAGCCGGAGAAATGTGGCAGAAAAAATATTTTTTTCGCCATTGGATTAACACTGAGGCACTTTGCTTTGGAGACCCCCGGTCCAGCGTGCCCATTCCCCCTTAAGTCTGTTTATCGCTAGACGAATAAATCTATTTAAGGTATTTGACCGATTTTTCTGAACAATAAGGGCTGGTTATCATTTAATGTATCAAGTATTGAGTCGAGATTATTTTGAGATATTTAAATAGATTATATGCGATTCTTCAGTTTAGTTCTGCGTGTAAATCGAGAATTCACGTAAAGATTTTTTTGATATCTAATGTGTGTATTAGAGTTTAGGGTTATTTGGATTAAGGTTAAGGGTATATCATAAAGCCAAGTGGTATTTAGTTTTTATACAAGATGGAGTAACATAACCATAGGCGATAGCATTCAATATTCACAACTTTGTGTATGATACATATAGAAAATAACTTTGCTTCTTGGTGAAAATAGTTTTATTACACAATAAATTTAATTAATTTTACACTTGAAAATTAATTACTTTTACACACATAAATTATTTGATCCAAGAATCAACGTTGTATTTCTTCATGAATCTTCAAAAGCGATATATCCAATAAAGGCATTTTAATCACAAATTAACCTAACTATATTTTAGGCTAATTCCATGTAACTGTAGTGTTAGTCACGATTTAACAGGCGATAAAAAGCTTTTTAAGCTTAAAAAATAATTCAAATTAAATAAAGTACATTACATTATTTAGTTATAATAAGTGTAGATCAACTATTCCATTTTTTTTTTTCATTTAATGTTAAAAGTTGTAGTGATAATCACTTTTTACAAACGTGACTTACACTACAGACAGGATAATTTTGCATGGAATTACCCTTTACTAAAACTTTTGTACATAAATGAAAATACCGACCAATTAAATTGATTACTGCATTAATTTCATTATATTGAATATGTTTAAATATAACTTAAAGACTTTTTCTGGTAGTTAAGTTAGGAGTGTTATAAATTAGAGCTTGTTAGTGAACACTTTTATTTTTACTTCGTTTCTTATTTTGAAATTATTATTTTAAATTAATTCACACTTACATACATTCGAATGTCGAACTAAATTGTATCCCCTGCTTTCCTACGTGCTTTCATATCGAAAAACTTTTAAGTGTCGTAGTATCTCTCCATATGGCTGGGAAGCCCAGTCGGTTAGGCATTCGCCTAGCATGCGGAAGGTCCCAGGTTCGGGTCCAGACATCGCCAAAATAACTGCCGACCTGTAAACGGCCCGTGCAACCAAAAAATGTCCGACGAATAATACCCCGTATGGAGGGAGCGCACGTTAGATATCCTTCAAAGTTTTAATGCTGCGTACGACCCTTAACGATTGCGTTGGGTGCCTACTCAGGTGACGGCTCGTCACTTAACTGTGGTTCTAAAATACGACACCCGTCGCCAATAGCCCTCGTGCAGCTCTAGTGCGACGTTAATTCAAACTAAAACTAAAAAAAAAACTATTTCTCCATACAAAAGTATTTTTTTTTGGAGATTGGAATAGCTTAACAGGACATCAAGGGGAAATTTTGCTATATTTGTCAGCCTTAGCTATTATGGCTTTATTAAAAATAAATTTTAATTAATAGTTTGAATTATTTTACGATAAATGGTCTATAAGTTATTAATTCTTATAGGTTTGAACAAATTTTCTTTTTCAAATATTTTCAGTATGAGAAAATATATATATGTTGTTAAAAATTAATTTTTTTACTTAAATTTTAGGTTCAAAAGGCTTACTAAATAAACTGGATAAACCAATTATTCCATACGCGTTTTACAACTATAAATGTTTAACAACCATATCACACAAGTTTAGTTCCAATTATATTTTCACTTGTCTTAATAGATTTTAAAACTTTTCATAATAAAACTTTAAAATTTAAAACTTAAAAATTAAAAAAAAATATGAACTTTTAAAAATAAGTGTGTTGGTCATTTGGGAAGTTTATACCTCTTTATCCCTCAGGTGAATATTTATGCATATTATGAATGCTGAGGGTGTTCATCAAAAATTACCGTAGTTGTCATAAAACACATTTTTCCTTTAAAAAAAAGTACAGAAAATGTATATAAATAATTCAACACAGAAACATGAAAACAATACAATATATAGTAAAAAAGTATACATCTAAAACCGATTCCTTATTCTTATTTTATGAAGGACAGTAAAAACAAAGAACTGGACAAAGAGGTCAATATTAAAATGTCTCCTTTGTATCTAAACATTGACACCAATTCATTTCACAATAATTTTACCAGGAAAGTTCAATCTAAAAGTATAATTCGACACTTTCTCTAAATTATTAGATCTCACATTTTTCTAGAAGGGTTATTTGCACCTCATCTTTGTAGTTATTCAGTCTGGAGTATTTTACCAAATTTTTATGGTAGTTTGTAATATTTTCCGATTGAGCACTTTATTGGTAGTTATTCTTTATTTATTAGATTTCAGCTATATTGGAACAAATTTTCAAATTGTTATTCTTTTCTAAAGTAATTGAACTCGTTAGGATAATTATTCGACACCTTGGGATAATCATCCTTTACCTTTCGATATTTTTTCAAGTTGTAGCAAACTCTTGTTTTAAAACAAACAAAAGTTAACGCTTCACTGCATATCGGAATGTAAATCCTCATTCAAGTTAGAAAAAAAATATTTTATATCGTTTTCACAAATCTGTGTGGCCGTGTGTAATCACGTGATGTCAGCTCGTCAGTAGAGCGCGAAGTAGAGCGAATTAAAAGAGAAAATGGCCCCTACTTAAACAGTCCGCACGATATTTCTTGTTTCCAGTTTCAGTTTCGGATATTCGAAGATTGGTTTCCAATAACGGCGGAACTTTCTTCAAGAATTGTTTCGCGTGGGAAAATATTAAAAAAAATGGAAGGACTCGTCTTCCGGATCTTCTGCCTCGTCGCTCTGTTCTGTTCGAGCATGGCGGCCAAGAAGAAACCGGACAAAGAACCCTCAATAAAAGATTCTCTGGAAGCCATCTTGGGAAATCCGGATCATCCCGATTTCATATCGGTCTCATGGAACAATTCGGATTACAAAGTGACCGAAGCCAACGAGCAGATGATGAAGAAAATGATGGCCATGGTCATCAGACAAAGTTCAGAGATAGAACTTTCTGGACCCTGCATGTCGGCGCTTTTTAAACTTATGCAGGCTATGAGGAAACAAAAGCTGTGGGCAACTAAACGTAAGTACCATATTATCTACACATAAACAGGGACTGTCAGTCCTATAGAGCTAATGCATTAGTTTTGAAATAAGAAGTTTTGCAAAAAAATTGATCTGCCATATTATCCCATTTTCACCAGCTACGGGAATCACCATAACATCAATTTAAAACAAAATTGAAGAGAAAATAACATCCGGTTATTTAATTATTAATTGATAAAGTTTTAAAATAGTGTCGTCATCTGCCGTATATTTTTGGCATTTTAAAACTTCAAAAAATATATAATTAAATAACTAGATAACATTTTCGTTTCAAATTTGTTTCATTTCTATGCTATGTTGATTTCCCATGCCTGGGGGAAAAGGTCAAAGCAACGGTAAAGCAATACTTCTGCGGAAGTTGTGATTCCAAAACTAATGCATTAGCTTTATGAGATTGACAATCCCTCTAAATCAATCCCTCTGAGGAATAAAGACGTATAAATCCGTCACCTGACTCTCAGGTTTCCTAGCAACACACAGCATTTTTATAAATTAATAAATTTACTAAGTTTTAAAATTTAAAGCAAGGTGCAATTGTTTATAATCATCTGCTACAGATTTTTAAAAACAATTTTAAGTTATTTCATTTTCTGTTAAAATTTAAATTTTTTAAATTGTACAGTAAAAACAAGTTTACATTTCAACCAAACTGCGTATTTCTCAGAGGGCTATAGCTGGGCATGAGTAGGTCAAATATATCAAATTTTTGTAGTTCAGAGTGCAATGTATGAAAAAACCCACTGTAAATTATGAATTAGTCCAGCAAAATATTCTTGCAACATGGGACAAGTATTTTTTACTGTTATTTTACAGCAACTTTGTTTTTCTGCTAACAGCAGCGTCGTAAATTTAACAGTATTTTTTTTGCTGTAAACTTTACAGCAATTTTGCAAAAATTAACAGCACGTCTGCCTCAATGAAGTTAGGAGACCATCATGATATTTTTAAGAATATATTAATTATTTTTAACAGTACGAATACGTTTATAGTATGGCTGTGTACAGAACCGAGCACTTTCTCGTTGAGAAGCCGGTCGATTATCTCTACCTCATCCACGAAGCTACATATCGATACTTGTTCGTCTTGTTGTCGTTTTTGTTGATATATTTCAATAGGTTTTGCGCTTATCTCTTACTTATTCTCTTTCAATAACAGTAAAAAAAGTGTTGTAAATACTGTCTACAGCAGGTGCTGTTATTTATTCACAGCGTTTTATTGTTCTTTTGTTTCCCATTTTTCTACTTATGCAAAAGTGTACCAAACAAACTATAGGGTAACGAGTACTGTGATTGGCCCCCTCCCAGTTATTGGCCCCCTCATTCATTATTGAAAATAATAAGATGTTAAAGCCCAAAATGTTGTTGCCAACATGACAAACGTTAATGGCGGGAATTTTAAAAACCTTTGTCATGTTGGCAACAACATTTTGGGCTTTAACATCTTATTATTTTCAATAATGAATGAGGGGGCCAATCACTGTGAGGGAGCCAATCACTGTACTCGTTACCCTATTTGTTTTACGTTAACATTTTATTTTTTGTATAATGTAATTAGAGTTATTAGTTAGAGAAGGGGGTTGGACCAGTTAAAAAGTTCCGATAGAATAAATCAAATACAAATATGTTTTGAAACTATTTTTTATTATTTGAATAATGTATTACTTCAATAGTTATTTTTTAATAAAATAATTTGATAAATTAATCTTTACGATCAAAGGAATCCGAATTGATATACAATATCATTTATTGCATTTGTTATGCAATGTTTAACTAAATTCAAGCAATTAACGAATCAAATCAATATGGTCTTAAGTAAATTTCATTGCTACAATTCATATTTGAAGATGAAGCACTCATTTAAAAAAAAAAAGGATTGCCTACATTGTAAATAGTTTTTTTTTTAATTTAAACTATTGTGAAAATATTTTGCTTTTTTTTTTATAACAAAACAAATAGAAAGATTATGTGAAAAAAAGTACTTAGCGAACAAATATTAAGTTTCCTATAAACACTGAAGCTAACTCTTACGCAAAACAGTTCATTTTACGATATATCAAAGTCTTTGTTATTTTAAATATTTTCTAATTATTTTTCTTTGATAAAAAATAAATGAAAAAATTTATATATATACAGTAAGAAAATGAATGAAAATGATGATTACAATTTAATGATTTAAAATTACTTTGAGAAGAATATTAAATCGTTAAAATGCAGTATGGAATAAAAATAATTTTGCAAAAAACCTTCTATTTCTATCAACCAACTATTTTGAGTTACCAAATGTAATTTAAGTACTTTTTAATTCCAAGTGCGGTAACGCATTTAGTTTCAAGGATGTTCTAGGGGACCGAAGCAACAATGTATAAATGCTTAAAAAAATTATGTCGACCTTGTGCAATGGTAGTTCCATAAAAAGTAAATTTAAAGACATGTTAATACCATTCTTTTTTCTTCATGAAATGCAATTTGCTAAACTGTATGCAAAAGATGAAGTATAACTGTAATTAACTTTCTGTTTTTTTATACGTGATTTTTTTTTTGAAATGATGATTTTGAAAGAAATGTAATATTCGAAAACTTTACCTAAATATCTGACTTAATACCTAAATTCGTCATTCATACCTATATCACTATAAAATTAGCATGTTCTCTTCGTTAAATATTTTATTTGTTCTTAATAATAATTTGAGTAAATTAGCTATGCGTTTTCAACAAACAAAATTTCCAAAGTAAAAAGTACATTAGTTTAAAAATTCATTTTTCAGTTCCGAATTGTGTTTATTTTGTAGATATTTTCTTAAAATCCTTTGTAGCTAAAAAAAATTAGAGTATCAATAAAAATTCATTAATTATAAATTTTTAATATTTATAATTATTGCTGGAAAAAATAATGCATAAATTACGGAAAAGACCGGGTTTAAAGCTCAGCTAGAAGGTTGAAAACAATCAATATCAGCATGAAGGAAACCATTCTTTCCAACTTTTTGAAGGCAATCAAATTAATTTCAATCAAGTGTAACTAATAAAATTACATTTGATTGATAAGTCAATTATACCTGTCACAATTTTCAATGACCCAAGAAATAAAACAAAGACTCCACAAAATGAGAAAAGTTGACAGGTACATAAATTTTTTTTTAAAATCATTTTGAAGAGCTTAGTGGAAGAACGGGCTATATGACAAAAAGGTGAAAACGAGAAAATAAGTTTTAAAAGGTTTTAGTTTGTACTTAGATACGTTAAAAACGGTACTTTCAAACGGTAAACATATGCTTATTTTAAAGTTTATGAAAAAAGGGTTAGAACTTGTTGTATTTAAAGCGTTGATTAAAGTTTGAATTGGCACAAAAATCACAATTTTCCTAAAATGGCACGTAGCGTGTTCTTCAATTAAGCTGTTTAATTAATGTAAGAACTGCAATTACGTATAAGTTTTACAAAAAGATGCAAATTTTTGAAATTTTCTGTTCCTAATAATGGGCTTGTTTCAACACTTTGTCAAAGAAAACAAAACAACCAATGAAGTCACAGTTCGGAGCGCGTGACGTTATAGAAAACCAATGAGCTTGTTTCAATACTTTGTCAAAAAAAACAAAACAACTAATGAAATCGCAGTATGGAGAGCGTGACATCATAAGAAATATTCTCATTGATTATTTTCTCAACCTTTGGAAGAACACATTTGTTAGAAACAAATTAATTTCCACCAAAATCTAACGCATCCAATTGCATTTGATTGATCATTCAGCCATATCTATTGCATTGTTGCAAAGACAAGAAAAACGCGGCACGAGGCAAAAGTCATAAGAACAAAGCACAAAACCTCCAATCAATACACAAATGACATCTCAATAAAACCGATTATAACCTTTTTTTTATCAAATACGAAAAGCTTAGTGGAGAAACGTGCTATATGTGACAAAAAGTTGAAAAAGAGAAAATAAGCTTTAAAAGGTTTTAGTTTGCACTTAGATACGTTAAGGGGGAATGGGCGCGCTGGACCGCGGGTCTCCAAACTCCTTAGTGTTAATCCAATGGCGAAAAAACTATTTTCTCTCCCACATTTCTCCGGCTGTATTGAATATTTTTACAAACGTTTTTTTTAAATAAATGTAGATAACTTACAGGTCTCTATCTTCCCACTTTTTGAAATTGCTTCGAATATTTTGTGTAAAATTATTTATTGAAAATTTAAAAAAATATTCGAACCAATTTCAAAAAGTGGGAAAATCGGGACCTGTAAGTCAGCTACATTTATCACATAAAAAAATCCGCTTGTAAAATTATTCAATACAGCAGGAGAAATGTGGCAGAGAAAATATTTTTTTCTCCATAGGATTAACACTGATGCACTTTGCTTTGGAGACCCCCGGTCCATTCCCCCTTAAAAACGGTACTTGCAAATGATAAACATGTCCTTAACTTAAAGTTTATGAGAAAGGGGAAACTTGGTATATTAAAGCATGTATGAAACTTGGCATATTATGCATATATGTGCATTGACACAAAATTCTCAATTTTTAAAAAATTCACAATGCACGTTGTTCTACTAAGCTCCTCAATAAATGTAAGAACTGCAATTAACGTTTAAGTTTTACGCCCTCCTACGACGCCGAGGCGCAAAGTTTTGGAATTTCATGTGCCTAATAATTGATTATTTTCTCAACCCTTTGAAGAGCACATTACAAATTAATTTCTACGCATCCAATTACATTTGATTGATCATTCAGTCGTATCTATTGTATTGTAACAAAGACAAGAAAAACGCGGCAAAACCTCTAATTAATCCACAAATGAAGAGCTTAGTCGAAGAAAGTGCTAAGTCACAAAAAGGTAAAAACGAGAAATTGAAGTTTAAAGTTTTTAGTTTGCACTCAAGTCTGTTGAAAACGGCATTTGTTAACTGTAAAAAAGATACTAAACTCAAAGTTGATGAAAAAGTGGAAACTTGTTATAGTTAAAGAACTTAGTAATATGTTCATTGACACAAAAATCTCAATTTTTTTCAAAAATGTCACTTAGCACTTTCTTCCACTAAGCTCTTCAAATGACAGCACAACAAAACCGAGCCCGGACCCCAAGTGAGCATGTGTCACGTTTTCGTTCTTGATCGCAAGCCGAGCAGAACGTCTATTAGGAAGCTTAACCACAATGTATCCGATCAAGATGTTGAACACAAAGACAGCAGGGCTTATTTCATGTGTTGCTTTTAAGAGGACGCGGTACCCAAATTTTAGGGCTGCCCAGAAAATAATTAAACATGCTCGTATGCTGTGAGCTAAGGAAATTGGAAAAAGGAATCCTTTATAATGGTGGAGGTTTATGGAAAATGATATAGTGGTTTGGAAAAATGGTTTTGTAAATTTTTATGTTGATTTTCTCAATTTCAATTTTTTCAGCTTGTTGAATGGTTAAAACCCTAAGAAGGCTTTTAGGTAAATTAATGTAGAACTCCAATTTTTTTCCCCTCTGTTGAGACACATATGATTAACAAAAGTTGGTATGGGATAAGGTCTAGTGAGAATAGATTAAAAAAAATGAAGTTGAAAATTTAATTTTTTTTTTTATTTTTTGGCAATTTTTATACATAAAGCTACATAACTGTTGTTGTTTTACAGATAGCTCAAAATCCATACCAACTTTTATAAATATATGTTGTGGAAACATTTAGCAAAAAAACAACAACATTAAATTGTAGGAGGAGTAGCATTTTAAAAAAAACGTTATAATTTTTATTTTTAAATTTTTTTTAAAAACTTATGTTTCAATATTTAATATTTTTTCGTATTTGTTTATTGAATTTTAGTTCTTTGTAAAAACAGTTTAATTTGCATGCTAGCGATAAAAATACAGTATTTAATTTTTGGGTACCGCGTCCCCTTAAATTGAATAGAAATGGTAATTCTTTGTCAGGGCCTAGGATCTAGGAAAACTCAGACTTTTGGCGCAACAAATTTTGGGGGCCCCTTTTCGCGGAAAAAATTGTGCATGACTGCCCGTACAGATTGTATTAGTTGGCTGATGTATCTTATTTTTTTGCTAACATTTTATCGCCTTCCTTATAATATCGATCGAACCAATCACTTTAAGTCCATGTCTGAGTCAAAGTCAATCTAAAAACAAAGTGGGGTCTTCTAAATTTTAAAAGTTACAGAAACTCTGATAATCAACAGCCGAAGGCTATTGGCGACGGGCGTCGTATTTTAGAACCACAGTCAAGTGACGAGCCGACACCTGAGTAGGCACCAACGCAACGTTAAGGGCGACATCGTACGCAGCGTTAGGACTTTGAAGGATATTTAACGTGCGCTCCCTCCACACGGGGTATCATACGTCGGACATTTTTGGCTGCAAGGGGCCGTTTATAGGTCGGCAGTTATTTTGGCGATGCCCTGACCCGAAAATGGAACCTTCCGCATGCTAGGCGAATGCCTAACCGACTGGGCTCCATAGCTCCCCCCCCCCCCCCTTAAAGAAGTTTTAATTCGGCGGTTTCTGGGTATCCCTGTTTCTAAATTATAACTAATGTCTCAAAAAAACTATTGAAGATTATATAAATTGTTTTTTTTATTTACACATCTATACATATCTATACACATAAATTAAAATCAAAAAAAATTCAGATAAAAACATCTTACATATAAAATATTCACAGGTGTACTCCAGTTAATAGAAACGTAAAAATCTCTAATAAAAACAGGAGTTGATAACTACTCTTAAAAATGAATTCAACTGTTAAATCTTTAACATTTAGATATCGCAGTGGCGTCGCTAGGTTGAATTAAGTTGTCGGTAAATTGGTTACGCCTCACTAACCAATATTTCAGTCTAGGTTAGTAGTGGAGAAATTCTTTGCGAAAGTAATCTTGAAAGAGTTTTGAATTCCAAATATTTTGCGGAAGCTGGCGATCTTCGTGAGAAAGTTTCTTGTCATAGTTGATCTCCAAGATACGTAAATCCGAGATACATGAAAGATACATAAATATAATAATTAAAATAGGTAAATTGGTTTCCGGTATTGGTAATTCTGTATACCACGAAAAATTTGAAACTTAGTGTATCCATGTAAATATATGTATTATTTAACCAGAAGGGTGTGAAGTAGTGTTTCAAAAAACGATGAAACTTAAACGTTATCAAATCCATATAATCCGTTTTAAAATTGCACTTTTCTTAAAATCATACGTAACAGTTACTTTTGCACAGTTTTACATAGAAGTATTTTTTCGAAAAGTTTTTTTTTTTTTCATTTGAATGCAATTGTTTAGCATTTTATACAAAAATGTATTTGACAAGTGAATTTTTTTTAGCTCTGAGAAAGCTATTTGATAAGTTTTAAAAGAAATTGTCAGAGGATACAATCTTTTAATTAAAATGTTTTTCATAAAATTTACCACAGTGGGACATTAATATAAAAATAAAATTATATGAATTCATGCCCGAATATCTAAAAATTTAAAACCTCTTTGTATTTTAATGCAGCTTCATGAGTTGAGCAACATCTTCACAAATTATTTTACCTAAAAAGTATTTAATTAAGAAATTCAACTATAAAAATAAGTTTATCTGCCTTGTCGAAAAATTTACAACCCAAAAAGCAGAGTAAATAAAGTTTTACAAAACTGAGCTATTTGCGCAGTTTTATGCGTTGGTATATAAAAGTTATAGTGTTTCTTTGAAACTCAAGATATAGCCGAATTGCACCTGTGTCTCAAACAAATAAACTACAAAAAGGAAATTTTTCCTGGATAAAAAAGAGAAAAAAACACTAACAAATTAATAAGTTTTTTTTTCGAGAAGCGCTACTTTTGTATAATTCGAAATACATGAAAAATGCTGACACTTTTCAATTTACTTTAAGAAAATTATTTTATAAGTGCCTGCGTTAAATTTAATGATTTATTACATAATTAATTTATTTAAAACGTATAGATTGCTATTATTGTATTTAAAATTTTGAATTAGAATGAAAGTATCAATCTTTTTTTTACCACTTTCATTCGCTTAAAATCAAACATTATTTATAAAATTGCAAAATAGTACTAATTTTATAAATAGAATAAATATTACACAACTTAATGGTAAATTGATTACCCCTTTAGAATAGCAAAATATTAAACAATAATAACAAATATATTATTTACGATAAATTAAAAAAATTTCACGTGAGTTAAATTATTTTCAATGTTTAAAAATGAATGTTTTTCAGTTTAATTACTTAAAATGAAATAAATATGAATCTTAACTCTTAAACAGTAAAAGTGTTATAGGTAACTATAATATTAAGTTATAAATAAAATTATTATTTGGGAAAAATATTAAAAACAATGCGATTGAAAAAAATTTAATAAATGTTTGACATATGCTATTGGCTTTAGCAGCTGTACCTTACATTTCGCATAATCCAATTGTTTAGATTAAAAGTTTTGAATAATTTAATTGTAATCATTTCTTCTTCAACCTTCATTTTAATTGATTGTTTGCTTCTAATTAGTTATGCGTAAAAAAATACGACTTTTGAAATACAATAAATAGTTTCTTAACTAATTTAACTATTCCATTTTACAAAACCATCATTAAAGTATTCACCGTCACACAGTCAAGTCAAGCGCTAATAATTACCACCGTTTACTCATGGCATCATTTAAATAACAAGAAAATCGAAGTTTAATTGTTTTGAGGAAGACAGGAAGTTTTAAGGAACTAACAAGATAATCCAATATTATAGATTTAAGCAAGATCTTATTGCTAAAATGCTGTGCAGTGCAGATTACAGTCCCTGGACAAATTATTAGACGCACTGCAAGATTTTGGGTGTTTCTATTCTTCGTATAGCTAAAGATATACGCAATGATTCAGTTGGATTTTTTCACCATGTGGTCGGCTGACTGAAAGGAAAGAAGTGAGGCCACTATCAACTTATAAAACTTTTCCAATGCTGAGAAAGGGCATTGGGTCATGTATCCCTATGGGTCACAGTGCGTCTAATAATTTGTCCAGGGACTGTAGCATTGCGGGTTTAGAAATGGCTGTAAAATTAGAACTACTTGTTATAATGATGGGACATTTAACCAGGGCACAAATGGAACAGTGCAAACTCATTGTTCCATTTGGTTACTGGTACTGTAGTAATGGAAAATTCCGAAAATTGTAAACTTATGTCCTACATGAATCATTTAGATGTTACGTGGCACATCGCTGCTCCCGATAGGTCTAAGGCAAAAATCTATAATTGAAATTTCGGGCCTTAACATAGCTTCATTGCCATATCACAGTGTTGTGAGCCATTTAAATCATGATATAACTATAAATAAAACTAAATATCCCCTTTCTTTTAAGAAACTAAATCAATTTCACGAGTATTATAATATACTGACCAATTTTATGAGTATTTTATTACACTAACTAATTTCATTGAGTTTTATATTACATAAACCAATTTCATGAGTATTATATTATACTAATATATTTTTTTTCATGAGTAAAAGTTTGCGCTAAAAATTGTGTTTTGATTGTGAAAATAACATGCCACTCCAGTCTGAATGAGTTAAGGTTTGTTAGTAGGTGAATAATTTCAAGAAAATAAAAATAATAAACGCTAATGAATTACTAAGAATTTTCATTAAACGTGGAATATTTAATATGGTTGATAAAAACATGTTTTGCTACTCAATCTTAAAATGAGATCCACTATTTTCCTTCATAAAAACACTCTTAAAGAATTATCAATTACCACTATGCCTAAGAAAAGTACCTCACCTTTTCAAGACAATAGACTTTTACAAACGCATGAGAGGAAAGCTGTTTCCATAGATATCATAGTTAAAGTATTAGATTGGCAGATCACGTGACCCCCAATGCTAACGACGGGACGCGCATGGAGGCCAAAATAAGAGGGCAAAATGGCCAGTGTTGCTGCCACTTTAAGGAGAAAAATACTACGAAAAAATACCATTTAATTCTAAAATTACAAAAAAAAAAATACTAGAAAAGGATTTAAAGTCACTAAAAAGATTCCAAACTGCAGCTAGTATTTTTACGATATTTTTTTGCAATTTTAGAATTAAATGGTATTTTTTCGTAGTATTTTTCTCCTTAAATTGGCAGCAACACTGGACATTTTGCCATCTTGTTTTGGCCTCCATGCGCATCCCGTCGTTAGCATTGGAGGTCACGTGATCTGCCAATCTAATACTTTAACTATGATATCTATGAATTTACCGTACTTATAAAACAGTAAGTTTTCATATATTTACTGTTTTTTTCTGGCAACGTAGCTGCCAGTTTCAAACCATTAATTTGACGGGTATACTTTTGCAGTGTCTATTAAAGCATAAAAATGGTTAATTTTAATCATGAAAATTAACTCAATTATTAACTCGATTTATGTGATGGTTTGATATTTTGAAAAGTAACACTATCAGTTGATGACACACAGTTCTTCTTTCGATCTAGGAAGTACTGAGTTAAATGTCAGATGATTATTACAATAAGCCCTTCAAGTGGTCATAAAAGAAGGGGTATTTCCGCGTCCCGGACATCTCATATATGGGCCAATTTCTTTGTCAAGATTGCCATGACATGAAGGAAAAGGCTCACTTTTCGGTATTAAAGGAGGGTATTTCCTTCATTTTTTTTTAATTTCAGCATGTTTAATGTCATGCAATTAACTTTTATATAGCTATGTAAATAACATTGATTTGTATACTACAATTTATACTTTCCCCTATGACCCTTTCTCCTAATCAGATTTAAGGATTGCTGAATATAGATGCGATGAAACCAGTAAAGAAAAAGCAAATTTTATGCAAAAAAAATCCGTATTTAGAGCTTCCAAGTTGCAAATTTTTCTAGAATATAGCGGATGTTGATAAATTTGTTTTTAATGCATATTTTATTAAAAAAAAACTATGAATATTTAAAAGTTCATAATTTGTTATCATTATTTTTAATAATTTCAAAAATTTTCATATTTTTTGTTTACTTTTAAATATCATAATTTTTTAAAAATTATGATATTTAAAAGTAAACAAAAACTTTTGTTCCTTGGTGGGTTGGTGTGTTTAGATAGAAAAAATAATCAAGTATAATTCGGATTTTACTCCTTGGTTGGGTTGAATTACTACTAGCTACACGAGGACTATTGGCGACGCAAAGAAGATGTTGGCGACTAGAACCGTAGTCAAGGGCGAATCGTATTATTCGTTCTAGTTTTATTCAATTAGTTTCAATGATATAGTTAATGGTATTAGTTAAAATATTTTTTTCAGAATTTTTTTCTCCGTTTATTTTTCTTTTTTTAAAAATTAGATTCTTTTATGTTTTGGCACACCTAGGTTTAGATATCGTGTGCAGCAATCGACTGCTTTCTCCATGTGCTTCATGCTTACAATTGCGTAATTTTGAAATCAAACAATTGCCAAATTAATAAAACGAGAGCTCAGAATTATAGAATAATTAAATATAAAGTTTTATTTCTGATTGAGTACACTGTTAAAAAAAATTGGCTCTTTGTTTCACCAAAAGTATGGTTACTAGTACAATGGCTGTGTTTTGATACGTTTTGCCCAAATTTGGGTTGAACCATTTCTCAGGGCTTTGCTTCCAAAACCTTAAATATGATTCCAAAGAATACCTAAAGTGGTTTAGTCATAAATGACCAAATTGGTCACATGATGGTGGTGACAAATTGTTTATAAATGACCAAAACGAATGCTCAAAACAAAAGCAAGAGTGTCGTTCCGGAGAGTGTGGTCACATCGAGAAGGGGTAGCTAGCATTTCCGTGTCCTCTCATATCTGGGCTAATTTCTTCGCCGGGATCGCCATGACATGGAGGAAAAGGCAGGCAGCAGTATAACTTGGAGGAAATGCCCAAGGGCCAGCGTGCGTGGTTCAACGATCCGCAGATTAATATTCTACCAATTTTTTTTTGTTTTGTGTTTCCAACCACTTTTGTTGTTGGTTAACAACCACTGGGGAAAGGGAGTCTTTATGATTGACCAATTTCAAAGGAGGTTGCCCAAGACGTCGAGAAAGTTTCTTGTGGTTTTGGTGGGATGGGAGGGTTTGGAGTTGCGAAAGGTAGTCGTCGGTGGTTGGAAATAACCACCGTGTTGAAATGTCTAGAAAGTTTGCTTCAAGGTTACTGGGTTAAACTTGGTTCTTTCTATAATGTTTTTTTTTTTTTTTTTGAAAATATTAATTTGTTTTTAATTGTTTTTTAAAAAAGACAAACGATATATTTATTGGCCTCCCTATGAGGGATGCAGACGTTTAAGATAGTCATCTGACTAAGAAGTTTTCAGCACCACGCATAAGATTTAAAAAAAAATATAAATTTAATAATTTTATTAAGTTTTAAAACTTAAAGCATGCAGGATGCCATTCATAACCGTCACCTACAGAAGCATAATTTTTTTTTAAAAATTAAGAAATTAAATTTTCAGTTAAAAGTTAAATTTAAATGTCATGAAGGAAAACATTTTTACACTTCAGTCAATTTCTTATACCTCAGAGAGTCAAATCAATGGTAGCACTGGTGCCGAAAACATATGTGTGAAAAATTCCTAAATTAAAAACAAGAACTGGTTACGATTATTAATTAGAAATTCTGAAAGAATTAAAATTGACTAATTTCCTGCTAATTTAATATTGAGATAAAATCTTTATTTACTTGATGGTTTGGAAAGGCGTCTTCCTTGGTGGACCAAAAATAAAAATAATAGATATCTGATGTTATACCGTTAAAACAAAATATAATAGTTTTGAAAAATATGACGGTTAGAACGGAAGTTATAAGGGATATACCGATGGAAATGTTCAAGATGTCAATACACTACTTTCCTTTCTTAAAAAAATACCGAATTAAAAAAGGAGATTAAGCTAAGTATGAACTATTTTTTTGCTTAAGAAATCGAAGAACTTTCTGTTTGGGAAATATAATTGGAGAGAGTGTTCATGGGGTTGTGAAGAACGATCGTTGTTTTGAAGTTTTCACATTGCACAAACTAAAATCTAGAAACATCGATATTTCCTCCTCAGATTCGGGCATTTATGAAGGGGTAATTGTATGTTTTTGCAACAAGATATTGACGACTCTAAAAAATATGTAATCAAGTAGTTGGAAGCGGTGCAAGTTTTCATTGTTTTTTCTTTTTGATTGAATATTTTTTTTTTTTTACATTTAATTACTCTGAGGAAAACGGGATATCATTGTATGCCTTGCTTTTTTTAAATTTACTATCTAGAACTATTATTTTTTTCCGTAAAATATGATGTTGCTGGTTTGAAATCGTCATCAGTTATAAAAAGAAGACAGAGTGACCCGTACACTTCTGGAGAAACAAATGCTGCACTAGTGTTGTGATGTAAAAAGTCACTCTGTAATAGAAAACAATTTCTGGGGACATTTTAAGTAGTTTGGAAAACTTTTCCCGTCACACGGGAAATGTTTTCCAACTCGCATGCTTTGATTTAGTTACACTCAAAGAGTGAACAAAAGAGTGAAATTCACTCCTATAGGAGAAGTGCATTTTCGGCACCGGAAAGGAGTGGAAATTAACTCAGATTTAAGTTAAAACCGCTCGTTTTAAGAGTGTAGGACGCAGATTGTTTTCTTTTATTTCTTTTACCCACTCCGAAAAAGAGTGAAATTCACTCCTATAGGAGAAGTGCATTTTCGGCACGGAAAGGAGTGGAAATTAACTCAGACTGGGTTAAAACCGCTAGTTTGTTTTAAGAGTGTATTAGAAACAAAAATTGTATTTCCGTTTAGAAAATTCATGGTTCTACTTTGTAGATAAAAGTATAGGAGTTTCATTGATTTTTGGTTTTTCTCAAAAAATACATACATAAAATCTATGTAAATCTATCGCAGCAATCTCTATAATTTTATAATATTCGGTTCCTTCTTAATAACTCTCACTTAATGTCTTGCCGATCCACCGAACAATTCCCACGTTCTAATAGCGCCTTTCCAGCGCGTGAATAAATTTTTTACCAGAGAAATTGCTAAACGCATCAGAATTTGTTTTGACTCCACCCTTCTCGCAACTCAACCATTGACAACAGGGCCACTTTTTAATTAGACCTCGGGATTTGAGGTTCTGTGCGCTTTGGTGTTCGATCTTGGTCCTCACTTAAAACCTGTAAAAGCTCCTGTGAAGACTTATTGATATGAAATAATAAAATATTAAAATTTGTTGGACGTCCAATCTTCCTTCATTTCTAGAATAAACTATAGAGTACACTCTTAAAACAAAAGAGTGAAATCCACTCTTAGAGGTTAAGTGCATTTTCGGTACTGGAAAGGAGTGGAAATTAACTCAGACTGAGTTAAAACCGCTCGTTTTAAGAGTGTAGGACGTAGATTGTTTTCTTTTATTTCTTTTACCCACTCCGCAAAAAGAGTGAAATCCACTCCTATAGGGGAAGTGCATTTTCGGCACGGAAAGGAGTGGAAATTAACTCAGATGAATGAGTTAAAACCGCTTGTTTGTTTTAAGAGTGTAAGTCTACTCTGCTGTGCAGTAGTTGTTTCTACTACATATATACCCAAAATTAAAAAAAAAAATCTGGAAAACTGTCCCCGGTCTCTGTTATTTCAAAGCAGGTCCAAAATCTTCAAACCTTTCATAACTGTCGCTAATGGTCGCCAGATTAATCTGTACCCAATTCGCGTGTCTGTTCCCTTCACCGTTTTTATCTCCCTGACCTTAAATTCTACAATACACTCCTTCTTTTCCGCATGAGCTGGAATATCCAACATTTTTTCCGCTACCGGTTCGATGGATTTCTGCAGTTCCAATTCATAACTAACGGTTTGGCGCAGCTATTTAAATGAGAGATAGTTCCGCATTTGCATGCGGTAGTTCCAATCTCACCTTGCGACACTTTCTTCTTAATTCCACTGCCTTGAACCGTTGAGCGAAATGGAACTCGGTCCCCTGTCGTGTTTCTTGCGAAAAAGACCATCCAATTATGCTGCCTAATGGAGATGAGACACGGACGTGGAAGTGAAATAATAAGTTCTTCTGTGTCTAGTTCCGCAATTCTGTTGAAGATTGAGAAATGTAGAATTATTAACGGGTTTATTGGGTAAAATCTCCCAATATGTATATATGAATAAATGTAGAAGAATTATTAACGTGTTTATTGGGTAAAATCTCCCAAAATATATATCTGAATATTTAACTATTAAGTGCAGTAAAATAATAAGTTCTTCTGTGTCTAGTTCCGCAATGCTATTAAAGATTGAGAAATGCAGACGAATTTTTTACGTGTTTATTGGGTAAAATCTCCCAATATGTATATATGAATAAATGCAGACGAATTTTTAACGTGTTATGGGTAAAATCTGCCTTACAATATATCTGAATATTTAACTATTAAGTGCAATGAAATAATAAGTTCTTTTGTGGCTAGTTCCGCAATTCTGTTGGAGATTGTGAAATGTAGACGATTTCTTTTTTCAACGTGTTTATGGGTAAAATCTCCCAAAATATATCTGAATATTTAACTATTAAGTGCAGTGAAATAATAAGTACTTCTGTGTCTAGTTCCGCAATTCTATTGAAGATTGAGAAATGTAGAAGAATTATTAACGTGTTTATTGGGTAAAATCTGCCTCTTACATATATCTGAATATTTAACTATTAAGTGCAATGAAATAATAAGTTCTTTTGTGTTGTGTCTAGTTCCGCAATGCTATTGAAGATTGAGAAATGTAGAAGAATTTTTAACGGTGTTTGTGACAAAAATCGCTTGAAAAATATATCTGTATATTTAAGGGCGAATAAGCCCGAATGACCGCGGGTCTCCAAACCAAAGGCCTCTGTGTTAATCCAATAGGAAAAAAAATACTTTCTAAACCACATTTCTCCGGCTGTATTAAATATTTTTATAAACGTTTTTTTTTATATATGATAACTGTAGCTTATTTACAGGACTCTATCTGTAAATAAGCTACATTTATCATACAAATATAAGGTGTTTATTTTAATTATTATAGTATATACACGTTGAAAATAGAAAGAAAACTTTTTTTAAAAAAAGAACTTTAATCAAATGAAAATGCAACAGTTTCACAAGTTAAAGCGTACGGAGAGATGAATGGATCATCAGAATAATACGATTAAATTTCGGATAGGCCGATTTTGGATTATTGGATTTTAAATTCAATCCTTTTGTGAAAGAAAATATATTAGTTATTGTTATCTGAACGAAACCAGAATCGTAAGTTGGTTTGGTGCGGGGGAAAATAAATGGTAAATTCTGATTGTCATATACAATGTCGAGGACATATTTCGATGTTTATTTATCCCAACTGATATTTATTCACTTGGAGTATCAATAGTTTAGTATGGCTTTTTAGGGAATATTCAGTGTAAAGACAGAAAAAATCTTTATTGAAATGTTACGGAAAACAACGAAATTATTTTAATAATGTCAGTCGATTTGTTACATTAATTTTCTTCAAAATTTTAAACAATTAGGAAATTCATAATCCAACTTTTTATTTATTAGACAAAGTTTTACATATTGGGATCATTAACAAAAATTTTTTAAATTGATAAACAATTATTTAAAAGGTATCGATTTGTTACATTATATTATTTTCAAAATTTTTTAAACCAAATTATGGAATGTGCATTAAGTTCCTTATTAAAATTGCCTTTTTGCAATATTTATCTAGTTTAGGAGTATACTCTTTTTAGTTATTTTAGTTTTCAGTAAAATGTACATACAAAAAAATTGAAACGTGTTAAATCAGTTTTAACAAAAATTGCAAACTTTACACTTCTGGCAGGCTGGTAAAATGTACTCCGTATACGGTCCATGTTTTCTAGCTGTACGTTCTTGCATTTAACCTCTTTCTCTCAAAAGCAATATTTTCAAAAAAATTATTATACTTGTTTGTAGATAAAAGTGTTATTGCAATCTTGATTTCCTAAAAAAAAAAATTGAAATAAAAATTATATCAATTATAAGAAAAAAAAAGTTGAAAAATAGCCCCGTTCTTCCTTATACTGAAGTTTGCGATCTCTGAAATAGTGAACAAAGTAGCTGAAATTTCTGTATGTTAAATTAGAGACCTTATATTTAAGTTTGCAATGCCCTAAATATCAAACAAAGTAGCCAAAACTTCTGTATTTTAAATTAGAGTTATATAAATAAGATAAGCAAATGCTTCCTTTACATATCTAACAATCTTTAATTTATTTTGAATCGAGAATACAAAAACTTCAGTCTTTTCTTTACCTTACCATATCCCATGATTTCTTTTATTTAGAAAAGAAATCAGAAACAGGGAAACTTAAAATAAAACTACTTTGTTTGTAAAAAAAATAATAACGGCACAAAATGTGCCAATGGAAATACACGAACGGAATAATAAATATCACTAAGCGGTATCAACACTCCATTTCAAAAGGCAGAATATATATTTTTTTCGAGACAGACTCGAGTATTTATAGATGAAACATGCTTCAGGAAATCTTTACTTTCCAAATGGCCAATCTTTCCGTATCGTGACCGAAATCTGGCCAATTTTACCTAATGGTCAACGCTTGTTTTCAAAGGAATTACTTGTATTGCTGTTTAGATTTTGTTTGTTTTAATGCTGGGATGGGTTTTGTTTATACTTTTTTGGAGAAAAGTAAACTTTGTTTAAACTTAATTACTTTTATACTGGTTAAAACAGTAATGATAGTTAAAACATTGTTGTTCATGTTTAATGACACGAAAAATTAACCTATTTATACAGTTTAGTTTTTTCACAAAAACTTCGAACGAGAAATCACGAACAGTGGCTCTAACGCAAAAAATCCCCCCCCCCCCCCCTATATCAAACACTTGATATTATAATTTTTAAGGCTAATTTGAAAGCTAAGGCTTTAGTTTCTTATGCATGCAACTTTTACACATTTGATTTTAAATTTGAATGAAACACATTTAAATACAAACTTTTATACAATGGCATACGCCATTAGAAAGCTCTTCAGAAAGACTGAAATGTGTTAAACAAATTTTTAAATCAAAAGATTTTTGAGCTACGACAAGAAGAATTAGTAAATTTATTTATTTTTTAAAGCATAGACTTAGTTAATGTTTAAAAAAATATTTGTTTACCTATTTGCTATACCCTTTTTCTTGGTAATAATGATTGGCTTGTAATAAAATGTAACATTGCTATAAAATGTGGAGGGATTGGTTTTGCATCTTAGCGTCTTTGCCAAAAAAAACATTGAAATTTTTAGAGCATATATCCGTGTTTTAAAATTTTAGCAATAAACCTGAAAATATAATGTGATTGAAAACTAGATTTTAATCTAAACTAAAGTTAAAATTTATCTGATTCTTTTCCCACTGATTAGAATACAAACTTAAAGCAAAAAAAAACCCTATATAGTCAAAAGAAAGTATTTCGACCTACATACTGATAGTAATTATCATGAGAAATAGAAAATATGCGTAAATGTTCTTCATAGCCAAAATTGTTTACCTCCATTTATCTTACATGGAAACAACATACGATTTTGTGCCTAAACGTACAATTTTAATATTTTCATTTTTTAACCATATTTTCATTTTTTAACCATATTTTAATTTTTTAACCCTAAAAATTATATTTTTTAACCATAAAAATTATGTTTTTTTGAAAGCCAATGGGGTTGTTTCAGATGATGTAACTTTCTATTTTAATTTTACTGTTCCTTCCATTTCATTGGTTGCTTTAATTTCACTCAAAGAAAATATATTTTTTTCTCTATTGGATTAACACTGGTTAATCCAATAGAGAAAAAGAGCACTTTTCTTCGGAGACCCGCCGTCCAGCGCGCCCATTCCCCATTAAATAGATGTAATGCATTAGTTTTAAATTCTTACAACGGTGAAAGTATTGCTCTGCTATGTAGATTTTTTTTCACTAGTTATGAAAATGGTAATAACAACAAAAGAAAACGAGCATAAGAACGAATAACGAGAAGAAACTATTATCCGGTTTGTTAGTTATAAATTGATAAAGTTTAAGAATAGCGTCAGAATATATATCAATAATTTAATCCATTTTAAAACTAAAATACCAATAATTAAATAAGCAGATAATATTTTTCTTTCTTTTCTTTTTTGGTTATTATGAATTGTTCACAGCCAAAGAAATCTTAGGATTTCAATTATGCATTAATTTAAGTCTATGAGATTGATCAGATCACACAAGTCACGCAAATTAAACCAAAATCAGTCCATCGCCATTTACGATTCTATGAAACCAATTAAATTAACCGGCTGAAACGGACATATTCAATAGAATTGAGTCGGGCAGTGCTAATTATATGAATTTTTTAAGGAAGCTGGGGCTATTGTTTTAACAAAAAGGATCGCGTCAGGTTTCAAGGAAACTAATTAAGGGTAATATAACAGGTAAATTGAAAAAAAGTAACAAACTTTTAGAAGTCTGCTTACTTTCTATAAAGCATGTCAAAGATACAAGCCATTAAACTGATTATGTCGATTTTAACTGAGTTGCTGTAGGGCTTTAAGTATTTATATGTCACAAGTTGAAGTTTTGATACGGCTTAGTTTTTCATCGATGTCTATTTGGTTATTTCTATTAATATGCATGTATTTTTTTAAAATCTTGTTTCGGGATATAGTATTTTTTTGGGCATATAATGATTATTGTGTCAGTTATAAATAAATAATGCGTTATACATTCTTTTCGAATAAAGTTTTCATTTTTCTTTGTTTAATTGTCGATGTAGCTACTTAAAAGGTAGTGGATGAGATTATTTCCTTTTTATTTTAAAATTAAGCTAAAATAGATTGTAATGAACCTTAACACTAAGTGATAAACTATTTAACAAGCGAATTTTATTATTAGGTTGTAGTACACTCTTAAAACAAACAAGCGGTTTTAACTCAGTCTGAGTTAATTTCCACTCTTTTCCGTGCCAAAAATGCATTTCCCCTATAGGAGTGGATTTCACTCTTTTTGCGGAGTGGGTAAAATAAATATAAAAGAAATAAAAGAAAACAATCTACGTCCTACACTCTTAAAACGAGCGGTTTTTAACTAAGTCTGAGTTAATTTCCACTCCTTTCCGGTGCCGAAAATGATCTTGCCCTATAAGAGTGGATTTCACTCTTTTGTTTTAAGAATGTGCAGGCAAAAATGCCTTATGTACTGCTAAAATTCTTGCACACAGAGTTCAGACAAAGATACCGGAAAATATGTTGAATTACTATGGAGTAATTATGTTAGGTTGCCTATTAGTTCATTTATTATTATTGTTTTACTTAGGTTTACATATAAAACAAACTAAGAACAATAACTAGTTGATCAGAACTCGTTTCCGGACGTGTTTTGTCCATAAGGCACCGTGGCTGTGTGGTAGCGTTCCCCTCTAAAGTATCACAGGTTTTGATTTTAAATATTGGATTAGGCAAAGTTTACTGAGCCTTTCATAGCTTTAGTGAAATAAATGAGAAACACAATGCCTCATTTATAAACTGAGAAACAAGCTAGCTTGAGAACTAACTCAGGGAACGAGCTCTGAATTTCGCGTTTGTTTGACAAACTGAATGGCACATCTGCTTAATTATCACTGGTTTTCATTCCTCGTTTTCAACAGGGCTTTGCCCTCTATGTATTTTAGTTTTTGTTTGAAGTTTTTTTTATACATTTCAAATGTTTGTAAGTTGATTTTAATATTTGTTCCCAATATAGTTTGTTTTTAATATTCAGTGTTTTTTTTTAAATTTAAGAGTACTATACTTTTGAAGTGAATGGCTAAAATCCTTATCTTGTTTTTGAATATAATGGTTATGTTTTCACGTCGTGGATGGTAACAGCTCCAGCGGTTTGTTTTCATTTGTTGTCTGGAATAACTTTTGTTTCCGTATTCGAAAATGAGTTTTCTAAGAATATTTTACTTATTAAATTTTTTAAATGCCAAATTCTTGCTGTGATGTTGGTTGTTCAAACAATTTATTGAAGAAAGCTTGCATAGAAAGAAAAGTTTCTTTTCATCTATATTGGTCATTTTGTGAGTGAAACCAAAGCTACCAATGAAATCGCAGTACGGAGAAAAATAAAAACAAGAGGGTTACATCTCAGGGCCGATACAACTTTGGGCCAGGCACAAGCCAGTTTGGGGCCCCGCAACATACATGTCCTGAATGGATTTTTAAATTGTACGAATAAATAACCTTATTATATTAAGTACTCATGTAAGCATGCTTTACATACAATTTTTTTTAATACATACAAAGATATGACATCAGATACTATGGCTGAGCAGTTACTTATAAATACAAGAAATAAAAAATAGTAATTGCGTATAAAAATAATAGTACTGGTTCAATTGTATTATGCTATTATTTTTTCTTTGTGGCAATTATTTCCCCAATATTATTCTTTTAAGAAAATTTAGGGGCCCTCTTGAGAGGCCTGGGCACGTGCCCCGTTTGCCCTACCAGAAATCAGGCTCTGTACATCATCCGAAAATTCAAAAATGTATAGACTACGAAAGGAATGTTTTAGTTCAACGAACGTTAATAGAGTATCGTTTCCCACAAACGTAAGTGAAAACGAATGGATTAATGAAATAAATAGTGCGCAGTGTAATTCCATTTCGCATTAAATGGATTTGTAGAAAAGTAGAATTGGTGTATGAAAAATAACTCCGCAAAGGTTAATTGGTAAAGAAAGTCGAGCATGAACACTGTTCACTGTAGCGCATCAGTTGACAGACACTTATATATTCATTCAAATCTCATTCACCAAAATAAATGTTATTATGTATCTCCAATATAGATAGATGTAGATAGGTATAGTTTATTTTGCGTGGAATAGCTATATAAGTATTTTTGAAGACGATTTGAAATTTTACTCAGTATGAAATTTGTTTCTCAGCACATATCGGGTAACGAGTACAGTGATTGGCCCCCCTCACAGTGATTGGCCCCTCATTCATTATTGAAAATAATAAGATGTTAAAGCCCAAAATAGGTGTGACAAAGGTTTTTAAAATTCCCGCCATTAACGTTTGTCATGTTGGCAACAACATTTTGGGCTTTAACGCCTTTAACATCTTATTATTTTCAATAATGAATGAGGGGCCAATCACTGTACTCGTTACCCTATATTATATTTTTGGCCAAGAGAAGTTTGAAAAAGTAAAAAGTGTGTCACTTTTTTTAAAAAGTTTTACTATAGGTTGAAAATGGAATTTATAATTAAAAAGACTGTATTTATACTGAACTATTAAACAAAAAAGTCCATATATCTGTAAGATTTTTTGAACATTTGTATTACTTTTTTTATTATTAAAGCTATTTTCTATTTGCAACATTTCTATTTCTACAGCAACCCCTCGTTATATCGCGCTTCCTGGGGGACAAGCGAAATACTGCGATATAACAAGCGACTTGATAAATATTATACTTTTGATGTATTATACTCCAAAGAAAGTTTTTGAACCAATACACAGAATGTATTTGAAAGATAAAACTAAATTATTTTAAATTACATAATTTCTCTAAAAAGAAACAAAAATTTAAAAAGGGCTTATTGTTATTAATTACTACAAACATTACACATTATTGCACAGGTAATACTATACATATGGTCTCTTTTATAACATGTCGCTTTTGCCAACGCCAAAACCAAAAATCACTAGCTTCAAATTCTACTTCATGATCAGGATTCAGCTTTTTTTTTGCAGGTTTTGGCCTTTATCTTTCTGACTGTGCTTGTCAAAGGAACAACTCATAAAGCTCGTTGTTCTTTAAACCATAACACTAACGCCTTGTCTAACTCCTGGTCCTCTGCCAATCGTGCTCATTTTCTTAGTTGGTTGGTTGGTTGGTAGACATATATATTCAGGTTTGTGTGCTTGGTCAGCGACCCGCTTATAAACCTTCGTCAAGTAAGACAGACACAACAGACAACACACACACATAAGTGGATCCATCTAATTTTTAGAGACAGAGGCCAACTAGAGGATCCCCAGAATTGGCTTGTCACCCCCAGAGGTATTGATTTGGTATGGGAACTTAGAGGACTTTCGGACCCAACAGATTTAACGAGCACGTACTCCGCATATACTCGGTAGGTCTTCAGTGGTACCGGGACTCGATCGCAGGACCTTCCGAACCCGAGACCGAGACGCTGACCACTAGGCTCACTACGGCCCATTTTCTTAGTAATCTTTCATCTTCGTCTATAGTTTCTACCAATTTTCTAAGTTTTGATTTTTCTTCAAGTCATCCTCTAACTGTTGATGCACCTACTCCCAACTCATTAGCAACCGAAATGAGCCTTTTTAATTTTTTTTGCGTTTAACTGATAAACCTATTCTTTTGGGGATTTTTTTTTAAATTGAGAAGCATATAAAATCGAAAAAAAATTGGGAGACATGATACAAGGCGCGATGTATCCGAATGCGCGATGTAACGAGGCGCGATATATAGCGAGGGGTTACTGTATATAAAAAGTGCGGGAGTGTTTTTAAAACGAATTTTTTAAGAAGTTTTCCCTATCTCTATATTTATAACCCTTATTAAAAGTTTCTACATTCACCTTAGTAATTAAATGAATCACAGTGTCATTCTAATTATAATACAAATCAATCGCAAATAACGCGATGTAAATTTGAAAGATTGACTGAAAACCTGCTTCTGAAACAGAAAATAACTTTTTTCAAAAATCAGATATAGGTTGATATCCTTTAGCAACAAAAATCGGATTTATATCGGCCTAATTTTCAAGAAAAAAGCGCGGCGAAACCACGCTGACACCTTTTGACACCGGCTCGTTGCCTCGTGTGTAAACTAGCTCGCTTTTATAAATAAACATACCCACACAATTATAACAAGGAAGGAAGGTAAGAGATCCAACTGCTTCAGGTCTCGGTAGTCAAGATGGTCTCAAGTAAGGATGGAATCTGATATTTCTAAAGAGCAGTTCTCTGTTTTTGTCTCTTTTAGCTTCTACCTAACAATTTGATAGTTGTTCTAAATTCAGCCCTCGTGTAGTTCTAGGGCAACATTAATTTAACTCAACTCAACCTAACTTTACACAATGAGTATCCTATAAATATACATTGTAAAAGTTTGTAACTTAATCTAAAGTTACTCCACATAACTGGTGCAAAGTCGTTTACAATTTGTATACAGAAATAATAAATTTGAAAAGTTGTCCACCGGTGGGTTCACAAATGCTAATGCAGCAATATTAACTGCTTAAATTATTTTATTATGATTTGTTTTGTACACACTGTGCAAAATTTGGTATAACGTTACTCCGAACTGGTAGCAGGACATGTTGCTTCCAGCTTTATGGAATTACGCTACACTAGCTTTATGGAGTAACATTACACCATAAAATATGAGTAAGCTTAAAGATTCTTATTTTGTGAGCTTAACTCCATATAGCTAGAAGCAGCGCATTAAGCTATCTGTTTCAACAAATAATTTGTACACACCGCACTAGCTTTATGGAGTAACATTACACCATAAAATAGGAGTAAGCTAAAGATTCCTATTTTGTGAACTTAACTTCATATATCTAGAAGCAGCGCAATATGCTATCTGTATTAACAAATAATATTATACACACCGCACTAGATTTATGGAGTAACATTACACCATAAAATAGGAGTAAGCTTAAAGATTCCTATTTTGTGAACTTAACTCCATATATAGCTAGAAGCAGCGCATTATGCTATCTGTTGTAACAAATAATTTTATACACACCGCACTAGCTTTATGGAGTAACATTACACCATAAAATAAGAGTAAGCTTAAAGATTCTTATTTTGTGAGCTTAACTCCATATAGCTAGAAGCAGCGCATTAAGCTATCTGTTTTAACAAATAATATTATACCATTATTTTTACAGTCCAAAGTGCCAAAAGTGTGTAGTCGAATGTAGTAAGGGGGGATGGGCGCGCTGGACGGCAGGTCTCCAAAGCAAAATGCTTCAGTGTTAATCCAATGGAGAAAAAATTATTTTTTTGCCACATTTCTCCGGCTGTATTGAATATTTTTAACAAATACGTTTTTTTTTTTTAAAATGATAAATGTATATAGCTTACAGGTCTCTATCTCCCACTTTTGGAAATTGTTTCTAATATTTTGTGTAAAATTATTTATTGAATATTAAAAAAAATATTCGTACCAATTTTAAAAAGTGGATTGTCGGGACCTGTAAGTCAGCTACATTTATCACATAAAAAATCCGTTTGTAAAAATATTCAATACAGACGGAGAATTGTGGCAAGGAAAATATTTTTTTCTCTATTGGATTAACACTGAAGCACTTTGCTTTGGAGACCCGCCGTCCAGCGTGCCCAATCCCCTTTAAGTTAGTGTTAAATTATTTAATTTTATTCCAAAAAATAATTACTTAATATAAATTAAGCTATTATTGTTCTGAAAAACTGAAAACAGGCTTTTTCCCATTACGGTAAAGAACAAGTAAAATCGAACATATTTTTTTTCGTTTACATTGCTTCTCTGAAGAGAGTATCCATTCTCAAGTAGGGTCAACAAGGAAGACTTTTGGTAAGGTAGAAGAGTTTGCTTTTCATGGTAGTCTTTGATGTTAATGCGCACGAAGTTCCCTGTTACACCACCAGGGGTCGCGTTTCGATGTAATGAATACGTTGTTTGTTGTAGGATAGGTTGTTAACCTGGATTTTTTTGTTGGGTATATTCACAAAAATAAACATTCTTTAGGTTTGTGTTTTATGGAGTTTGTTACTCAATCTGCCCCTAATTTGTAGCGGTTTTTACTCTGCGGGTGTGTAATTTATGCTTCGTTTTTTTTATTACTGAGGAAAGTGTATTTTTGTTCGTGTTTTAAAATTGCATACGTGTACAAGCTTGAAAATGTACTGTGAGCAATTAAAAGCCAAATTGAATAAGCCCAATTAGTCGATAAAGATAGTTGGTTGGTTGGTACATGTATATTTTGGTTTGTGTGCTTGATCAGAGACTCACTTATAAACCTTCGTCAAGACAGACACAGACAGAACTTTTTTACTGACCCAGAGAGAGAAATTACAACCAGGGCGAAGGTGGGAATCGAACCCGCACCCGGTACAGTGGGAAGACTGTTAGCGTAGGTAGCTATCTTAACCACAAGCCACCCGGGCCCCTAGTCGATAAAGAACTTTTATGTTATACTCAAAATATTTATTTTCTTGATAATAGAGTTGTACAGGAATGAAATTGTGCTTGCATGACGTTTTATGTGGATTATACCGAATATATAATTGCTACACAAAATATTAACTTATACAATCTTCATAAAATTCATCAAACTCATTTCTATATAATCATCGAAATCTAAAAATTCTGTTATAACTTTAAATACCACATAATAAATATAATTATACTAAGTATTCTAAAAATATGAAGATGCATTAATGTCTTATTATAATTTGATACTGTATCTTCAATTTCCTGCAAACGATTTCAAAAGTTACGAAATATAATAAAGAACGTTTCAAAAAAAATAAAAATTATACATTTCAATTAACCGGAGAAAATGTACTTTCTAGAAATCTTCGAAAAAAGCACTTTAAGGTTAGATTCAAAATCACAAAGCGAATCTGATGACATTTCTCCACACCTGTCATTGTTCTCAGTTAGTACTTCCTCTCTTCTCGACCATCTTTTACCATCCAATTATATATGACACGGTAATTGAATCTGCAGTTTGAAGAAAGAAACAAACGCGGTGATTTTTCTATTGAGGTTTTTGTTCCCTTTTTTAAACTGCTGATTTAATTACGAAAAAATTTCTTTAAAATGTCTGGGAACTGTTCTAGAAATGTCGACTTGGGTGCTAATGGAAAAACCGTCAAAATGACTTAAGAGCAAAGACGGTAAGCGTAATAAATAACAGTGGTTTTCCATTGGTGATGCAAGTACAGTTTTTTTTAAAATTAAATGATGTTTTTATTTAAACTTTACTGACATAGTTAAAAAAGTTAACTTAGTTTTTAAATGAGCGTATTTTTTATTTACTTTATCCATACACCGTATAATTTGGAAATTTGCATCCTTTTTCCTACATTTGTAGAACCAGTATTTGCTTATTTTTTTTCCTAAAATACACTTACAATGACTTTCCATAAAAAAACATAAATCATTGTGATTACATTTTCACTAGAAAATGTTAGTTTAGTACCTATTCGTCTTTTTAAGTACTATCTACTACTTCCTAGACTGTTTCGATATTTCTTTCATTTCAAATAATCGCTATTATTGAGCAAGTCAACCCAAGTTATAATTATTTCTATATCAAGAAAATACAATTTGATTTATGAAGTCCTTTAAGTGCAATTTAAAAAGATAAATAATGGAAAGTCATGGTTAATTGTACACTTTACAATTTATGTAATAATAAGTCCGCTAATCCACTACTAGTCCGATATATTCATGCTTTAGCATATCTATGGTCCATAATATGCTCTCTATTTCACCTGTATCACTTAAGGGGGAATGGGCGCGCTGGATCGCGGGTCTCCAAACTCAAGTGCCTCAATGTTAAGCCAACGGGAAAAAAACTATTTTCTCTGCCACATTTCTCCGGCTGTATCGAATATTTTTACAAACTGTTTTTTAAATAATAAATGTAGATAACTTACAGGTCTCTATCTTCCCACTTTTTGAAATTGCTTCGAATATTTTGAGTCAAATTATTTATTGAAAATAAAAAAAATATTCCAACCAATTTCAAAAAGTGGGAAAGTCGGGACCTGTAAGTCAGCTACATTTATCACATAAAAAATCCGCTTGTAAAAATATTCAATACAGCCGGAGAAATGTGGCAGAGAAAATATTTTTTTCTCCATAGGATTAACACTGATGCACTTTGCTTTGGAGACCCTTGGTCCAGCATTCCCTCTTAATCTTTCCACTTCCGAAGAAAATCCTACGCATAAATTCTTTACGTTAACATATTTTTAAATAATTATACACATTTAAAAGTATGTTTTGCAAGTAATTTTGAAAAAAAAAACTGTTTACATTTGCTGATATTGTCCCATCAATTAAGTGGAATTTGATGTTTCGAGTGTTAAAAATACTCATTTTTTGTGTTCTACGAATAGACAAATTCTGATAGTTTTTTTTTAATTAATAGCCCATTACGATTTTTTTTAATCCAAAATTTATTATAAATTAACAGCTGCAAAAACTTCGTTTTTCAAGTTTTTTGCAAGACCTTCGAAATCTGCTTGACTCTCTTGGTATGTCCTTTTTTATACAATTAATGAATCCTCTGCTTCAGTATCAGTATTTTCGGGAAGCTTGTTTTTTCTAGTTTATAGTAGAAAAGTCAGTATTAATAATAAACAAGTAGGTTTATTACAGAATCTGTCACTTAAACCGCTTCCACACAATATTTGTTCTCAACAGGAGACACACTATTAAAACACCTCAGAAAGAAATTCGCCTATCAGGGATTTGTAATTCAAAATTTTAATCGCCAAAATTAACTATCCCACTCGTTTGTAAGATTTACGGTTCGTTCTGTGAAAGTGGGGGACAGACGGACGGACTGAATGAGTATAATACCTTCCACTTTTTATGTTATAAACGTAGTGTGGAAGCTAAAATTGTAAAATGAAGTTGTGAAGTGAATTCTACAAAGGTCATGGGGGGTGCGGAACCCAGTCGGTTAGGCATTCGCCTTGCACGCGGAAGGTCCCAGGTTCGGGTCCGGACATCACAAAAATAACTGTCAACCAAAAAACGGCTCGTACAGCTAAAAATGTCCGACGAATAATACCCCGTGTAGAGGGAGTGCACGGTAAATATGCTCCATAGTCCCAACGGTTGTGCTGGGTGCCTACTCAGGTGTCGGCTCGTCACCTGGCTGTGGTTCTAAATTATGACGCCCGTCGCCAACAGCCCTCGTGTAGCTCTAGTGCGACGATATTTCAAACTAAACTAAACAAAGGTCTACAGTTGTGTATCTCTATCACTCTTAAAACAAAAGAGTGAAATTCACTCCTATAGGAGAAGTGCATTTTCGGCACCGGAAAGGAGTGGAAATTAACTCAGACTGAGTTAAAACCGCTCGTTTTAAGAGTGTAGGACGCAGATTGTTCTCTTTTATTTCTTTTACCCACTCCGAAAAAGAGTGAAATTCACTCCTATAGGAGAAGTGCATTTCGGCACGGAAGGAGTGGAAATTAACTCAGACTGAGTTAAAACCACTCGTTTGTTTTAAGAGTGTAGAGCGTATAGAATATAGGCCAAATCGAAAGTAAAAAATCCCCACCACATGATTTTTCCGTCCAAAACTCTCTCCCAACCCGTATCAGTTCAACGATCTTGAAACGGAAAATAACTTTCACCGACGGAATTAGGGTACTCCATTACCCCTCGGGGGTCCACCAAGATGAAAGAGAAGAGGCCTATCATTTGGGGATGGATTAAACACGGAGGTAAGAAGTTATTGAAGTCTGGTCGAAAAGAAAATGCGAACGCTTGCCTCGTGAAGAAATGAGTGTTTTCCAAACAGACGCTTCGAGAACGATTTGGTTCTATTTGTTTGCAGTTGATTAACTTAAAACTTACATGCCTTAAATATACATAACATACCTACAATAAAATAAATACATGACACAAAATATAATGAATAATAATGTATAATAAAATAATTGCATAACACCATACAATTAATTACATTTAGTATCTTACATAAATACAATAAATTATATAAATAAAGTATGTACAATAAGTTGAACTGAATAAATCGCATTCAATCAAATACATTGCATACAATAAAATAAATACAAAATATAAAATGAAATTCATGCAACAAAATTAATGCCTAACAAACAATAAATTGGAATACAATAAAATAAATTTAAAAAAAAACTTTAACAAATTGCATGCATTAAATCAATAACAATTTATTTCGAACTAAATAGGGCATCTTTTAAAAGAAACTAAGCTAGAAATAGACAACTACAATGCATATAATGAATTAAAACGCTTTGTATATCTAAACTATGAAGTGAAATATTAGAACCCTTAATAAGTTAAAGCATTTTACTTGTCTAAAACTGCTCAAATTGCTATTATTTTATTACTAAATTCCAATCGGAAAACTATAAAATAATAAGTTTCTAATTGAAATGTAGGGGCAGGGCAGCCCAGTCGGTTAGGTGCTCGCCTAGCATGCGAAAGGTCCCAGGTTCGGATCCGGTAATAACGGTCGCCAAAATAACTGCCAACCTATATACATAAACGGCCCGTGCAGCCAAAAATGTCCGACGAATAATACCCCGGGTAGAAGGAGTGCACATTAAAATATGCTCAAGTCAACGCATACGTAGAGTCGCCCTTAGGGTGCGTGGGCCCATAGGTGCGGCTGTACTTGACTCTGGTTCTAAAATACGACGCCCTTCGCCAATAACCCTCGTGTAGATCTAGTGCGACGATAATTCAAACTAAACTAATTGAAACGCATTACGATTTTTTTTTTGGGGGGGGGGGGGATATAAAAAGGTGAAGCCGTCTGAAAATCGTCAAACTGATGTTATAGACCCTATAACATCAGTTTGACGATTTTCAGACGGCTTCACCTTTTATCCATTATTTCTTGTTCTATTCTTGCCTCCATTGGGAGTCGTGCTTTCCTGTCGAACAACACCTTGAGATTGACCTTATTTCGAAGCTAGAAATACCCCATGCTGTGTGTAATAAGACCTTACGGGTTTAGATAATGTGCGGATTTTCACGGCCGCAATGCATGTCATTGATTGGGATGGCACGGTATGGGGTTAATTTGTGTTTATTTCTTTTTTGGATTGCCATTAGATGGTTTGTAATATATCGCTAATTTATTATTTGATGCCGTAATTGGATTGTTTCAGATGACGTAACTCTTCCCAGTTTTCATTCTTGCTTCTTCGAGATTTCATTGGGTTTTTTCGATTTCACTCTCAATGCGTGGTTTTTCGGTCTGTTGTGTTAGATTTTACAGTTATTTGCATGCAACTTGTTTTTATTCCTTTTGTTTTATCTAAAACTTAACGTATTTATTATGATAAGTTAATGCACATAATAAGTTTATATACCATGAATGTTTAGCACTTTAAATTGCAGCTCCTTAAAGAGAGATAAGTATTAAGACATATTTTATATTTGAATAAATTTAACTACAAAAAGTATGCAATTGCTTAAAATGTATTTTTTCTTCGAAAATCTAATTATCTCGTAAGGAGAACAATGTGGAAATCTCATTCTACGCGAAATAACGTATTTAAACTATGTTCTTGTATGAAGATGTAGATTCGGAACATCAGCTTTGGTTATGTTCGATTTTAAATATTAAATATTTCAGACCAACTCGCCGTACATACTTCAGACTATCGCGCCGTACATATTTCAGACCAAAGACAAGTAATGGGTCAATCGAAATCTTCGTAGCAGATCTACTAAGTTTGATGAAAATAACTGAAACTTAAACTGCCCGTTTTTACTAAAGAGTAATTATTTCCTGTTCACACAAAATCATTCAAAACACATTTCGTAGTTTCAACAGCTATATCGTATGGAAGTTGGCAAGAAATAGCACGTAAAAGGGGCAAGAAAGCCAAGTCTCACTTCGTAATCTATAATAAGAAGATTATGAGTTTTTTACGTAACGCTTTCTTTAAAGTCAATTACTAATTTATTTGTCCTACTAATTTAATTAAATTTTTACTACTGTGAATGATACTTTCTAAGTGTATTTGAAAGGACCGTTTTTTGAAAATGAATCTGGTATTAATACAACTTCCTATTGCAATCTACAGTTAGATAACTAATTACAGCTTATCTACTTACAGTTAGATAACCAATTACAGCTATTCACTACAGTTGCGAATACTATTACATGTATTTACCTACAGTTAGATAACTAATTACAGCTTAATTTACCTAAGTTCGATAATTAATTACAGCTATTACTCTACTTTTAGCTTATTTAGTTATACTAATTACAGCTTATTTACCTACAGTTTGATAACTAATTACAGCTTATTTACCTAGCAGTTAGATAACTAATTACAGCTTATTTACCTACAGTTAGATAACCAATTACAGCTCATTCACCTACAGTTAGATAACTAATTACAGTTCATCACTGTCTACCTCAACTCCTTTCGCCTCTACGCGTAAGAGCAACAAAAACTTATGAAATATTACGAAATACCACAAGAAAAAATCTATCGCATTCTTTTTATCAGATATACCTAGCGATGAAAGTCGAGGAGAAGAAAAAAAGGCATGAAGTTTTTTTTTTATCTGTGTTGTAATTGTTTTCCTTTTTGTCTGTCTGTCCTTTTGTAGCCGCAGGGGTCATGGTTTTTTGGGTCAGATCTCGTAATCGATCACTCTTTTTAGCCTCAATTAAGGGGGTTAAAGAGACTGCGACATCGAACATTGTCTTCGGACCAACTTTAGATTGTTTTTTGCTTTTAATTACCTAATATGAAATATAATGTTATGAAAGAATTGCTGTGAGATCGAAAATCCGTAATGGAGATTTTTTGTTTTCTACAAGTTTTGGAGGGTGATGATCCCGAAAAAGTCGTTTTTGGACATTGGTCCGTCTTTATTGAAACCACTCTATAGCTCGATTTAAAATAGGACTCTTGCGTGAGTGTGGGGCGAACTTCACAAAACCTTCAGATGCAAGACTTTTTGTAAAATAAGTATTTATATTTTAGATTATTACGAATTTTAAAATTTAAAAACGGCAAGATGATACAGAAATTAAAATTTTTTTCTGATGCCGGGAATTAGGTAAAGGTTTTTACTACGATAAATTAGCACTTCTCCTCAAAACTATATTAGTAGTATTTAGTATTGATTATGCCTCTTAAAGTTAGAGTCACAGTTCATATTACTGATTGTAAAGGTATCGCATTAATCTCAGGAATTTATTACTAGCTGTGCATTTTCTCTGCCAACATTTTAGGCCTACTACGTCATTCTAAATATCAAATAACAATGACACATGAAAGGAAGTAAGCTAGTTATTGAATTTTTTTTTAATTTAAAAGGAAAATAAAGGAGTATAAGCTTAAGGAGTAAATTATTCTATGTGTCAATTTTGTGCTAGTTATATATTCATTTTCAATTTCAGTAACTGAACAATTATGTAAGTAGAACTCTAATAAGTTTTTAAACTTGTAATGCATGTAAAAGTTAACATAAATTAAATTTCCTTATAACTATTTATATGTTATTTTTACACAATGCAATTTTCAAATTTGAATTGTTATTCAATAGAATCTTATTAACGAATAAATTAATGGAAGGAGCACAATGAATGTAATTCCAACTTCTATGACTTCGTCAGGGATTTCAATTGCACTATATAATATATAAAAATAGAACCATACATTGTGAAGTAATGTTTTTTTTTAAATCATCTATTATAATGCAAATTATTTATGAATAAAATACGATTTATAAAATTAAATTAAAGAGGAAATGAAAAAGATGGCTACTCCCATTCAAACACTCTCCAGTACATTTAATGAATACGCATTGTATATCGCATAATCACATCTGACATATGTGAGAATAAGATAAATTTATCTCTCATACACAGTAAATGAAACTAGTTATCTCGTTTTAATGAATGTATTCTACAGCACAATAAAAGCCTGATTTCATGTCCTATTACTATTTAATGCACGTAATGCATACTTCCGTCCTTAAAGAGAAAGTAAAACGTTTAAAAAACAGCCTGCGGCAGGGGGAAATAACGGGATGGAATTTTGTAAGGAAGAGAAGTAGACACAAAACAGCACAATTTTCTTTAAACCCTAGGGCGGGATTTGTTTTACTTATAAACAGATCATAAGCCCGAAGCAGTAAACAATCCAATATTAAAAATTGTGCTATTTTTTTAATGTTGTAAAAATAAAATCTATTCTAGGAATGGAAGAAAATAACAAGAAATGATTCTTTTATTTGTTAACATTTTGTT
This sequence comes from Oedothorax gibbosus, assembly GCA_019343175.1. Lineage (NCBI taxonomy): Eukaryota > Metazoa > Arthropoda > Arachnida > Araneae > Linyphiidae > Oedothorax > Oedothorax gibbosus. The sequence continues at coordinate 6,631,991 of CM033271.1, read as the reverse complement.
TTCATTTATCCCCTGTTAAACATTTGGTGATATTTTGCTCCATCTTTATGGAGGTGCTTGGTTTTACGGAGTAACGTGACACAGCACACAATAAAAAATTCTGTAAAATTACAGCACATTTTGCGGTTATTATTTTACACCACAGTGATGTAAAGTTTGTTTTACTGCAAAGTGATGCTTTTTTAACGTACAAGGTCACATGAACAGCTTCTCCAATAGGGTTACAGAGAAAATGAGGGAATCCAATCACTTCCAGTGAAGCAAACGTTTTTTCGCGTTCGGTTCGTTAAGTTTGCTATTCAACTATCTATTTATAAATATATACGTTTTTTTTATTGTGTTTGTAAAAAAATAAAAAAGTATGATTCATGAAAATTGGTACGATGATTTCATAATTCTCTATCCGGTCTTTAAAAATTTAATAACTGAAACAAATCTGGTAAGGATAGCCATATTTTAAACGTATTCGTGCTGGTACAAAAAAAAAAAACGCTCAAAAATCACGAGAGTACAGAGTACTCTAGTAAACTGGGACAAAAATGCTATACAAATGTCCGAAATCCTGACGGGCGCGGCGTTAGCGTACGATGTCCCTCGAAGTTTTGTTGGATGCCAGATCAGGTTTTGACTTCCTCACTTTACCACAGTTCTAAATTACGAGTCGTTCATGGCACTGTTAAATTTCCTCATGGAGTGTAGAAATAGAGAACCGGAAATGTTTAAACCAAACCACCAATATCCGGTGGCCGAGAGGTATAAGCGACGAGCCTCTCATCGAGAAGGTTCTTGGTTCTATCCTTATCCTAGCCATACTATAGACTTATTCGTGCTGGTGGAAACAAATCCTCTAAAAAATCACCGGGGTGCCCGAGTACACTGCGATACACGTGCTCTTTAAATCTGTGGAGTCGAAAGTCCCGACGGCGTTAGCGTACGATGTCGCTCGAAGTTCCGTTGGGTGCCCGCTCAGGTGTCGACCTCGTCACTTGACCAGGGTTCTAAATCACGAGGCGTAATAATTGGCTGTGTTAAAGCTCCTAAAGGAGGCTTGAAATAGGCAGCCGGAAACGATTACAATATCTACTTTTTCATACGGACAAGCATCTTTATTTTACTCTATCCTCCATAAGTCCATGTATATATTATATTTTTATTTACATTCAGTGGAGGAAAAAAAAGTGTGGGATGCTTGTTCTAAGTAATTTAGCAAATATCATGACTATGATAAATTTTAATTTACATAAAGAGAAGGCTGGATCGTTACTTTGCATAAGCTCTTGCAGGATGAGCTATGACTAGTTAGTTTAGCTGCTAAATCAGAACAACTGAAAGTATGAAAGATTAATATTTTCCCTTCTGTTAAAAGTGGAAAGCAGCAAAATAATCTAAAAAAGGAAGGGAGGGGGGGATTTTATGGGCAATAGAAGTGAGGGGATGCATGGCCATTTACTTGAAAAGTGGGGAGACGCGTCACCCCACTTGTACCCATACTTCTAGCACTGTTTACATTTCCTTCAAGTTACGTAGAAAAGGTTGAAGTAAGTCTGTAGTGGGATCAGGTCATGTTTGTTGACTTGAACCCACTTACTTCAGCAGTTTTCTCTTTCGGGAGTATTTAACTTGAGAAAATCGATGCTACTTCAACTCTTAAGTTCGTTTATAAAGTGGAGGTAGAAAGTAGATAGGGGGCCCGGATGGCCGAGTGGTTTGGACCATTATGCTAGCTGTCTGCGCGTTGTAACGGGTGCGGGTTTGATTCCCGCCTTCGTCCTCCTGGGTGTATATTCCTTTCTCTGTGACAGTAAATTTTTTTTCTGTGTCTGTCTCATTTGACGAAGGCTTCATAAGCGGGTCACTGATCAAGCACACAAGCCGGAATATATATGTAGTAGTAGTAGTAGTTGTAAAGTAGATAGAAATGCTGTTTGGTAAAAAAAAATAGGAAATGATTTTGCCAATTGTAGTATTTATCATTTCTACAATACTTACCTTATTTTATCACTTCTTTTGATAATGGGTGCTTTTCAAATGTCTTCAATTTTTTCCTGGTTAAAATTTCCATCTTGCTTTAAGCTCCGCGGCTTATAACATTTACACTTTTTTTTAAGATTATGAATTGATTGGTTTGGTTTTGATTGAATTATCCGTTAAAACTGAATTTGGAGGGGTTACGACCTACAGGCAGACAACTGTACGGAAATCGCCACAACACGATGTCAATACCTACTTACCGTTTTTTAAAAAAATCTTTCGAATTAAAATATGGGAAGTAGTCTAAAAGTAATCGGCGTAAGATATCGAGTAATCTGGTGTAGGATATTAATATCTTTCATTCCGATTATTTTAAACCAAAAAATTATTATTATTTTTTATTAATAATTATATTTTTTATTAATAATTATATTATTTTTTATTAATAATTAAATTATTTTTTATTAATAATTATATTATTTTTTATTAATAATTAAATTATTTTTTATTAATAATTATATTATTTTTTATTAATAATTATATTATTTTTTATTAATAATTAAATTATTTTTTATTAATAATTATTATAGGTAATACGCAACTCTTTAACAATAACCCTCTCTCATTCATCTTTTCCAGTGATCGATGCGTGGGGAAAGCCGGGCGGCGGTCTGTTCGAGGGGAACCTGGGCCACGTGGGGGATTACGACGAGTGCGTCAATCTCGATATTCCGGACCTCAAGGATCCGGACGGATCCGGGCGACACCAGACCGGCATGTACTGCCTGGCCACCTTCGTCCCCTTGCTCCCGAAGAAGCCGCAGCTCTACACCCTCTTCCACAAGATCCCCGAGCTCGCCAATATCACCGCCAAGGGCACGGTAAGATGGGTGTTTAGCTGAAAAAATTTGGTGTTTAAGGGCCAATAAGCCCCAGTGACGCTGGTCTCCAAACCCCCCAGTGTTAATCCGATGGAAAAAATATTTATTCAGCCACATTTTCCCGGCTTTATTGAATATTTTTACAAACGGTTTTTATATGATAAAAGTAGCTGACTTACAGGTCCCGACAATCCCACTTTTTGAAATTGGTTCAAATATTATGTGCAAAATTATTTATTGGAAATTAAATAAAAAAACATTTGAACCAATTCAAAAAGTGGGATTATAGACACATGTAAGTCAGTTTCATTTATCCTAAATATGTCACCGATTTGTTAAAATGTTCAATTTAGGCTTGGAAAATATATCTTTCTCCATTGGTTTGACATAGAGGCACTTTGGTTTGGAGACCCGCCGTCAATCGGGCTCATTCGCCCTTAATTATTTGTACATTGGCTTTACTAAGGTAGCCAAACAAAAGTTTTAATTACCGTCGAATGGGGTAACTTTGGCTCAAGTACAAAACCCTAGCACTGATTTTCTTATTGGATATTTTGTTTAACTTATAGGTCAAGACAGAGTTTCCACTAATTGAAAAAGGCGAGCGCATTTTTAAAGAATATATATAATGAGAAGTTATTAGCTTGAAAAGCTTAGGCCAAAGTTACCCTCCAGGACCAAAGTTACCCTATTAAACTAAACTCCTCGGCGCAACAGCCCGTTAGTGGGCCAGTGCTTGCCGTGCCCATTTCAGCTTACTTGACCAAGGGCTCTGGGGTGCTAGGCATATGTCCCGGCTAGGTCGTCAACCTCACGCTGAACCCCCAGTGTTTAGTTTCCAAGCATGCTTAATCCTCAGTTTATCGACCTACTTAAGGGATGAAAGGATGAGGCAACCTCGCCCAATCCGTGACTCGATCCCCGGACCTGGGGAGTGGTAATGCGAAGCACTACCAGTAAGCCACTAGGCCTCCCGATACCCCATTCGATAACTCAAAATTAATCAAAGAACCATTTCTCAGTTAGACACATGTATTTCATAGTAGAATTAAACACTAGGCGGAACAGATGAAGATATCAAACATAGAAATTTAAAAAAAAAAACGCTAAGTGTCTTTAAAATGCTTTTTAAAGTATGGAAGTGGTTAAACTCAAATATCTCTCTATACTATTAATGTGTGACTGCCTGTCTCTTTGTCAGTCTGAAATTTATCTTCTTTTGATTCATAAAACTTAGAGATACGGGAAAGGTGTCTAAATACGCTGAATTCAAATGGGGAAGTTTAAAAGCTACTGCGTTTTTCGTTTTTGAATAAAAGTTAAATATATTTTTTCCCAAACCGAGCTTTGATAATAAGAGTAATTAAGACTGTGCACTCCATAATGCCTATTTTTTATTGATTTTCCCCCTGTAAGTTAAATTAATATTTAGGTGCAATGAGAGAGTATTAATTTTCCGTTTTAATTTGTTTAATATCTTTTACCGATTAAATTGGATTTCGTTTCAGAGTTTCGCCGATACGGCCAAGAATGCCCACTGGTTCTGGCTGCTGACGCTTCGAATGGGGATCTGCATGCCCAGTGCGTGCACTGCCGAGGACGTACACGCCATTGCCACGTCCAGTAAGTGACTATATTTAAGTAATCGTAACCACTATAGTGTTCACTGTTTCACGTATTGGAACTGATATAACAGTAGAATCGACAGCCTCATTCAAACTCTTCGTGAAAAAAGGGTAGGACAGATAAACCACCGTGACGGACAAAGAAAGAGCATCATTTGGCAATTTAGCACCTTCTTGCGAAACAATTAAGTTATCATGATGGCCTTTGAAATTTAAAAAAGTCTTAGTATAGAATCCTAGAACTCCTAGTTTAAGGGAAAAATTATATCACCAAATGCTTTAAAATCACGTGACTGACATACAGAAAACGTTATTATTTTCGGAGTAGAGTTACTCCTCTATTTCTTCGTCCCTCATTGTTTTGTTGTCGACTTTTAACTCTAGGGTTGCTAAATTTTTTAAAATATAATTAGAGTTTCAAAATAATGGCTCTACTACGTAAAGTAGCCAGAGTCATGACATCAACAAGTCACGATCAGGTTCATTATTCTACTAATTGTATCGGATTAGAGGGCATTTAATTGGCTTCCATTTGTAAAACATGAAGTTTTGACCACAAAGGGTTTTCGGAAACAACCCTTGTTTAGCTATTATGTAACGATTTTTCCCCCGAACCAAACAGCGTATACTCTAGAGCTGTTCCAGGCAATTTAATGACCAGAGAATTCTAACAACATTTTTAATTTATTTTGGTCTCATTTGATTTATTTCAGTTCCAAAACAGATGCATATCAAGGGAACAGTCAAGATTGCCAACTGTGAGACCAAACAGAGTTTTAAAGTGAACAATGAACAGATCGCCATACTGTAAGATCTATTATTTGTGTCTTTGATCAATATTTATACATCTTTTTAAGACAACTAAACAAAGATCATTTTTTGCATCATAGATCTTTAAACTTTTTTATTCCGATATCCTCATATCCATTATTAACTTTTTTTGTTATAAAAGTAAACTTTAAGTTCAAAACTTTTTCTTCTAAATGAATCTTTATAGTTTAATCGTTATTTTATTTAAAAAAATTAAAGTATCTTTATGCAAAGATTTTGGAGCATTGTAATTTGATTTTTTTTTAAATAAAAAAATTGAATCCTCAGATGGTATGACGAGTTCTAATCCCCGGCGAGAGGTCGACTTTTGTTTTTGACTTCAATTTGTCTGTTAGTAAACATATTGTGTCTGTAAATTATACAGTTTCTTTTTAGCAGACAGCTGACAGTATTTTTCCTGTGGAAACAACATATTTTTTGTTACAGTGCACGCACTATTAAAAGAGGGTGAGACCGGAAAACCGTAAAAATGTTCGAACCAATTACATAACATTAATTTTTAATGACTATTAAGCCCTCTCCATATATCATATAAAAAATGTTTGAAAAATATTCAAAAGATCTGGAGTATTTGAGCTCCGAAAATCATTTCCCCCCATAGGATTAACACATAGAGAAACCTTCGGTTAGGGACTGACTTTGTCATTCTCCATTAAGTCATTAATATGGACTTTTTGAAAAACATTAACACTTTCATTTCTGAACAAAAAATTAAATCTAAGTTTTTAAAATTCGTTTTTCTCGTAACTAAATTTTCCCTACATAAATTGTTGAGGACTGCGTGGATATGGAATTTATATACACTTAAGGGGGGATGGGCGCGCTGGCCCGCGGGTCTCCAAACTCAAGCGCCTCAGTGTAAATCCAATGGCGAAAAAACTATTTTCTCTGCCACATTTCTCCGGCTGTATTGAATATTTTTACAAACAGTTTTTTTTAAATAATAAATGTAGATAACTTACAGGTCTCTATCTTCCCAATTTTTGAAATCGCTTCGAATACTTTGTGTAAAATTATTTATTGAGAATTAAAAAAATATTGGAACCCATTTCAAAAAGTGGGAAGGTCGGGACCTGTAAGTCAGCTACATTTATCACATAAAAAAATCCGCTTGTAAAAATATTCAATACAGCCGGAGAAATGTGGCAGAGAAAATAATTTTTTTCACCATAGGATTAACACTGATGCACATTGCTTTGGAGACCCCCGGTCCAGCGCGCCCATTCCTCCTTAAGGGTCTTGTATGCCAACAGATATCTGTACAATTCCAATGGGGAAACTTTGGCCCTGTTTTTAAATAAAGTATACCACATGTACTCACGAAAACTTACCAAAAAATACAGAAGAAAGTTATTTGGTCATTAAAATAATTAATAAGTATAATTGTAAAGATATTAATTAGTTATATTTAAACAATATTTTTGTTTAGATATTTACATGCAGTTAGTGCTGACACTTGTAGTTCGTAAATAATTTCTAAAAAATGATGTTTTAATTATAACTAATTAATATCTTTACAATTATACTTATTAATTATTTTAGTCGCAAACTAACTTTCTTCTGTATTTTTTGGTAAGTTTTCGTGAGTACATGTCGTATACTTTATTTAAAAACAGGATCAAAAGTTTCCCCATTGGAATTGTATAGAGATCTGTTAAAATACAAGACCCTTAAGAAGAAAGATAATTTTCGTGTGTCAAATTTTCTTGCAAATCGCCGTAATGGGTTAAGATAGGGATCCTTCAACTTACATCCTTTCTTTATTTTTTCCCACAGGGCTGTGATCGGCTTGTTCGGTTTACTGATGGTTCTGGGCACCTCTTTGGATGTGATCACCATCCTGAGGAGGGGAGATGATCCCGAACCACCTTCTGTCACCAAAAGTAAGTGCAGGACCTTTTCTGCAATCCAAAGTGATAAGAAAACCCCTTCGAATTGTGGGCAGAAAATATATTGACTTCGAATTACGTCACCCTACAGAATGTCCGTTTTTTGATTGGCTGGGATTATGTTCATGCTTCGAAAGTTTTATTGAAAGGCTTTGGTCACAAATAAGAGAAAAATACAGATGTGCCTTGTAATGGTTCGAATTTGAAGCCGATTGGTCAGAAAAATTCTTGTTCTGCGCAGGTCTGTGCGAAATGCATCACGGGATACTTTAACTCCGGCCGTCGCATGGTCTCATTGAGATTACATTAAAAAGACTGAATTTTCTCTAATTTATTGTAAATAAAGTATTCAGACTATTTTGAAGATAAACATTTTGCAAATTAGATGAATTTTTAGTTTTTATGGAGCTTATTATTATTAGTATAAAATTAGATTATCTTTATAGGTATATTATTAGTTTTTTTTTTGTATAATCTCAATGAAGCACCAACTCGGCGACGCCGTGCATCACGGGATATATTAATCCTGCCCGTATCGAAACTGTCGTCTGCAAAAGGCTTCATTATCACTGCGCATGCACCACGGCCTCTCTGTTTTCTTCTATGCTCGTGGCTTTGGTACCGCAGAAAATAATATTTTTGTGGTGCTGCCATCTATTTGATTTAGATGGAGTTTAATGTAAATGAGGAATCGTCTCTTGTATAAATGTATACTTGTATACTGTATTAGTGGTATCGCAGAAAATAACATTTTTTTGGTGCTGTCATCTATTTGATTTAGACGGAGTTTAATGCAAACAAAAAAATTTAATTTTCTTAACGAAAGGTTATAAATTATTAAATACAAATATTATTATTATCTTTAAAATAAGGGTGGGCTGATATTTAAAAGTGCCAAAATTTATAATTAAAAATACATCTACCCTAAACGATATACATTTTATTGAGGATATACATTTCCCCCTATTATAAGTAAAATCGGTTTTGATACTATATTTCAAGTTTTAACTTTTAAAGACTAACTTATCAGAACATCTGCAATGTACCCCAATACCACGCGTTTCCAGGACACATACACATTTAGACACAGCAGGCAGAGACATCTTTAGGCTGTTAAACCATTAAATTTAATTTTAATCATTTAATCGGATAGACTTTGAGACACAGTGCTTCATAGATGATACGTCAAAATTATATATTAATGCGTTTATACAAGAGATTGGATTGTTTGCTTAGTAGTAGGAAGACATTTAAGGACTTACTTTAGCTTAGAATATTATACTGAAACTACTGAAAAAACGACATGTTTTGAATTCAAACAGAAACAGGACTACTTTTAACAACTGCTGAAAACAATTATACGTAGACTTGGTAATACCATCCTCAGTTATATTTCATTGGTATTAACACATATAAAGTTCGAATATAATCATTATTAGCAAAAAAATATCTATGCATTTAAGCCTTAAACTAAATTCGTGGCAAGGCAGCCCGTAAACAGCCAATGCATGATGCGCCCATTTCTGCTTACAAGACCTGATGCATTGCAGCAGATGTCCCAGTCAGTAAATCAGACTGACATGAAACCCCCACTGTTTAATATCCAAGGAGTTGATGCACATCCATTAGATGTCCAAAATGTGTAAATCTAAATTAGTCTACACATAGATAACTAATAAATATCCAAAGAATAGATTTTATCGACGATATGCAATAGACATCTCGAACTTCTAATGGATCATGTAGATCACCAATAGATATTCAGTATTCAATAGTGGATGCATGGCTAGTTTGCTAGGTCCTTATTTTTTATCGACCCTCTGAAGGGTTGAAAGGCTAGTATTTAAATTTTTTTCTTTTTTTTACATATCCCTGGGTCAAAATTAGACCAGTTCCATAATGTTTGTGACCCTGAGAAAGTCCAAAAATAAAAGTGGGTCGTCGTTGATGTCCTTCCACGTCAAACCGAGGCAATGGAGTATGTGTTCGGGACTGGCTTGAGCACCTCCACGACAGTTGGGACAGTCTGGGGAACAGCTTGGTTCCGGCCTCAAACTTCAAACTCTTTGTGTGTCCCGTCCTGAATCTGGAGAGAGCAGTTTGGTCTTGCCTGCATAGTTGCAATTTAGAAATCTCGCCTGGTTTCTTAGCGCCATCTTTTAGGTAGCTAATATGACTAACTCCGCCTCTTTCTCAACAGAGACGTGGTTCAGGTTTCTGGTATGCTTCTCTGCTTACACCAACTACCTGAAGTTAATCAACGTGAGCCAGAAAGAAGACCAGAAGCACCTGGCTGCAGTGAACGGAATTCGGTACATCACGGTCACGTGGGTCATTGTGGGACACTCCTACCTCTACGCCGACTACAACCAGATGAGTAAGACCTGTCATATTTCTTAAATTAGAAAGTTTGTCTGTTTTTTAATTGTATCCTAAGCTAGAGTGTACCAACCTTGAATTTATCATGAATCAAACAGTAACTACCTTTAAGGGCGAAAGACCGAATGACCGCGGGTCTCTAAACCAAAGTGCTTCTGTGTGAATCCACCGGAAAAAATTATTTTCTAAGAGCCATATTTCTTCTGCAGAGTTGAATTTTTTTTCAAACGGTTTTTCTTATATTGTAAATGTAGCTGACTTACAGTCTCTATAGTCCCAATTTTTTAAACATTTGTTCAAATATATATTTTTAATTTTCAATAAATACCTACTTTTACAATAAAATATTTTAACTAATTTCAAAAAGTGGGATTATAGAGCCCATTAAGTTCCCGAGTCAGCTACATTTATCATATTGAAAAAAAACTTTGTAAAAAAATTCAATACTGACGGAGAAATGGGGCTTAGGAAAGTTTTGTCTATTGGATTCACACAGAGGTACTTTTCTTGGGAGACCCCCGGTCATTCGGACTCATTCTCCCTTACTGTATTTTGATCATACAGTAGACTCAGTATATGTTTCTTCTTTGTATCATAAACTAGAGTGTAACAACTTTCAGTGTTTCATGTATCAGATAGTAACTACCTTCAGTGCATTTTGATTAGGCAGTATAATCAGTGTTTGTTGCTTCATTGTGTCATAAACCAAGAGTATAATCACATTAAATGCATCAGACAGAAACTAGTGTCTGTTTTTTAGTGTGTCATAAATCGGAGTGTAACAACCTTCAATGAATTATGAATAGGACAGTTAGTCTGTGCATTGTATCATAAATCAGAATGCAACAAACTTCAATGTATCATAATTTAGACAGTAACTAGCTTTTATTTATTTTGATCAAACAGTATAGTCAGTGAATGTTTTTTCATTGTATCATAAACCAGAGTGTAACAACCTTCAGTGTTTCATGTATCAGATAGTAATTACCTTCAATGCATTTTGATTAGGCAGTATAATCAGTGTTTGTTGCTTCATTGTGTCATAAGCCAAGAGTATAATCACCTTCAATGCATCAGACAGAAACTAGTGTCTGTTTTTTAGTGTGTCATAAATCGGAGTGTAACAACCTTCAATGAATATGAATAGGACAGTTAGTCTGTGCATTGTATCATAAATCAGAATGCAACAAACTTCAATGTATCATAATTTAGACAGTAACTAGCTTTATTTATTTTGATCAAACAGTATAGTCAGTGAATGTTTTTCATTGTATCATAACCAGAGTGTAACAAATTTCAGTGTTCGATGTATCAGTAGAAATTACCTTCAATGCATATTTGATTAGCAGTATAATCAGTGTTTGTTGCTTCATTGTGTTCATAAGCCAAGAGTATAATCACCTTCAATGCATCAGACAGAAACTAGTGTCTGTTTTTTAGTGTGTCATAATCGGAGTGTAACAACCTTCAATGAATTATGAATAGGCGTTAGTCGTGCATTGTATCATTAAATCAGAATGCAACAAACTTCAATGTATCATAATTTAGACAGTAGCTAGCTATTATTTATTTTGATAAAACAGTAAAGTCAGTGAATGTTTTTTCATTGTATCATAAACCAGAGTGTAACACTTTCAGTGTGTTCATGTATCAGATAGTAATTACCTTCAATGCTTTTGATAGGCAGTATAACAGTGTTTGTTGCTTCATTGTGTCTAAGCCAAAGTATAATCACCTCAATGCTCAGACAGAAACTATGTCTGTGAAATTGAATTTTTGTCATTAAATATTTCAGGTCAAGGAATGAGACTTGCCCAGCTGCCTCCAAACTTTGCCTTTCAGATCATTGCCAACTCCATGTTGACTGTCGACACTTTCATCCTCATGAGGTAATTTAATTTAACTAATTCCTTTAAAAATATATTCTGTGTTTGCGTATGCTTCAGTCAAGAGAAATTGACTTTTTTCATAAAAAACAAACGAACAGATAAATAGCTTGACTTTCAGCGCCAAACTACATGAGTTCAAATCTCGCTTTTATTATGTGCTAGAAAATGATTTTAAGGAATTTTTATTTAAAAGTCTTTGAATTATAAAAGAGATGACGCAGGGAATTGGATCAATATTCAAGATCAATATTCAAGAGTTGGCCAATGTGATAAGAGAGTAAAAAATAGTCTTTAGGAATTTAGCTAATTTTAGCTTTCTAAATAGACATTTTTCCCATTTTAAAAATATTTAACTACTTTGTAAGTTACTAATTTTACCCAAAAATAATGCACTATCAGGGACCGCCACCAATAGCCCCCGTGTAGCTCTAGTGCGACGATAATTCAAACTAACCCGAACTCCACTCATCTAGTACTACATCGGCAGCCGTGAAATATCCAAACACATGTGCTTTGAAAGAAAACCCAACCATTTAGGCACAAAAAACCCCGGTCGTATTACATGCACTTAGAAAGAAAGATCCAAGATAAAGATATGTGGACAGACTTTCAAGGCTGAGATGTGAAGTAGTGACGTGTTAGGGAGTGAGGATTCTGTAGGAATGATCAAATAATATAATTTTCAAAGAATTTTTATCAGATTTAGTGACTATATGTTAATCTACATCTAAATGCCCACAATTTGATGCTAGTAAAAAATACTCACACTTATCTATAATTGGTAAATGAGATTGAGGGAGTGACGGTAGTAAAAGGCTCGCATGCTATTTTGAATATTAAAAGTACCATAAAAACTTTATCAGTCATAGAGAAATACAACTGATGGTTGATTTTGAAGCCTCAATCCTTTAAGAATAATATGCCAATTTAAATTCGATTTCTTAATCGTCTAGTAAGTTTTTAATTGAACTTTAAATCAGTGTTGTAGGAGTGACTCTATAACCCAGGGACATTACATATTCATAACATTACATAAAAACTATTTAGGGTAGAAAACATTTTATACATTTTTGAAACTACAGTAACTAGTTAACCATAAATAGTTCCACTAAAAAGGATTATTTATTTAAAACGGCCTTTTTTATGATGTTGAAAGTTGTAAAAGCATGTAGGGACAGTGTGAGGGAGTGACAAATCGGGTATTTAAACGAAATTTTCTGTAAGTAAGTTACGATTATTTGATATTTTTTAGTGGGACACAAGTTAGGTTGTGGGCCAGTTTAAACTAATCAATCACAAACATGCATATATAATTTGAAAATAAAGAGCAAGGTATCCGGGACATTGATTTGTCCCTTTTACAGAAAATGACCCGTATTCGAAATTCACGATTAAACTTAAAGATAGGAAATTTTGGGTTTTTGGGGAAGTGATTATTTGGCAGGCTATCGTCGTCAGCATCGTTAAGGGTCAAGCTGAACTATTTCAAGCATCTATGAGTCTAAGCCGTCACCCTTCTCATTGTAGTGAATACCCTGCAAAAAAGTTCAGACACTACATAAATATGATGCTTTACAAATTAGTATTAAAAGAGCAGAATTAATCTTTATTACACTTAAACATATGCACACATGTATTCAAAAATATAATTTTGAAAATGAAAAAAACATGTGGCGAATTAGCCGCAAACATAGAAAAAATGACGAAAATCCGTTGCACATAAATTTAGGCACATATCGATTTTTTTTAATTTTTGGAAACAAGTGAAAAGTTTTAATAGTCAATAAAGCTTCCTCGTTGTTTTATCAATTTAAAAACACGTTTTTTCATTGAAAACACAAGCTTTTTTGCAGGGTTTCAGGCTTTATACCATACCACGCTGCTTCAATGGCTTCTTTAAGTTCAGAAACTGTGGTATACTGCTTTCCGTTGGCATATACTACTTTTGTAAGAATCCCCCATGCATTTTCTATAGGTTTACAGTCAGATGCTGGCCAATCGAAAACCGTGATTTTTTTGGATCGAAACCAGATCGTTGAGCTGGATGTATGGATAGAGGCGTTGTCTTGTTGAAACTTCCAGTTGGGTCCACATTAAAACTTCCCAAATGGTAACAAATTACTCTCGAGGGTTTCCTGGTATTTCTCAGAGTTTTGCTTCCCCTTTGTAAACGCTAGGGAAATCTATCCGTTGAAAGAAAATCCCCCCCCAAACCATCACTGAACCTCCTCCTTGACGTCGGCTAAACTGAGTCACAGCACCTTTACGAAGATCATGCCAGTAGTAAGAAAACCCGTCTGGGCCATCCAAGTTCAATTTTTTCATCACTAAAGATTACCTCTAACCATTCGTCACTATATGACATGTGCTATTGAGCCCAGTTTAGTCTGGCTTCTTTGTGATGAGACTGCAACCGTGGCTTACGTATAAGGTATAAGTTTAGAATTTTTTAAAAATCCACATTCCACAATTCTTCTACGTATAGTTTCTTTTGAAACCTTCGTGGCAATTTAATTTTTAATCTGATTTGCAGAGCAATATCTGTTTGAAGCAAGTTTCCTAATTTGCCTATCATCTCGTTTGCTGGTCGCTCTGGGCCTTCCAGACCGTGATTTTGCCTGGTATACATCACCACGTGCTAAAACTGTATAAATACCTCTTTTGGATAGATTTAATTCTATTGAAATATCAGAACCGGATTTACCTCGGCTTTTTAATTTCCAAATTCTTATGATCTCCGCAAACGAAAATTGCTTTGACTTCGGCATCATTATCAGCAGTGAAAACTATCCCAAAATTTTTTATAGCAGCTTTGAGACACTCCCCTTTGATAACGCAGTCACTTCCGCTCAAGAATTTGCATAAACATTAATTTGCGTCTATACTTTGGAGCCATGGCAACTTTGCAAAATTTCGACTTGTTGATGTTAGACAATTTTATTTATTTTTTGTTCTGGATTTTTTTGTTACTCTTTTTTCTTACGAGTTTAACAATATAAACTTAAAAGAATTTAGTGGGAATTAATGAATACTATCGATATTTTGAGGAATTGCTTCTGTGCCTAAACTTTTGAGCAGGACTCTATAAACCAATGCTTCGGTACTTATACTGAAGTACTCATATCCGTTTGGTCTACATTTGTTTTTGTTCATTAGCAAAATAGTATTTTAGGTGAGTTAAAAATTACCCATTAGACTAACTTGAAGCAATAAGATTAAATGAACATTAAACATAAATAAAAAATATTTATTATTTGACACGGGAAAGCTCTAGAATGTACTCTTTTGGGATCCGCTTGTGAATGTTTCATTGCAAATACTTTTACCAATTGACCTTAACAATATCGAAGTAGGTACATGATATGAAAGGGTACAAATGTCCTCGCTATTTAGCGATAAATCTAACTTTCTCACCGTGCCGTCCGTGCCAAACACTGTATTCTAGAACATCCATCAATAACCTATAATCCGAGAAGATTCATAAAGAAAACAACTTGACGCAAATGCTTTCTTGTGTAAAAAATGTTTCTTTGGGAACCAAAAATTAACGTTGTTTCTTCCATCAATCTTCTCATCGGAATGTTACGATAATGCCTCCCCTCTAACCACTTAAATCCCTCCTTACACAGCGGGATGCTCGTCACCTACGGGGTCCTCAAATCTCAAGAAAAGGGTCGAAGAGGGTTGAGCGTGCCCATGTACATCTTCCACCGGTTCTGGAGGCTGACGCCCCCCTACGCCATGACCATCGCCATCATGATCCTCACCCCGATCCTGGGATCCGGGCCCGTCTGGAAGATCACACTGGACCCGCTCATCGAGCCCTGCAGGAGGAACTGGTGGACAAACCTGCTCTACGTCAACAACTATGTCAATGCGTACGATTTCGTGAGTGTTCTTTTTTTATTTTGTTGCCGCGTAATGAGCCTCGGAATATGGACATGTCCGCCTCTCACTTCTTAGCATCTGAAATATTTTGATTGTGGAACAGTCCACTTTTGAAAAAGGGTAAGGAAGATTTTGGTTTAGGCAAGAGTTACTATATTTGGCTATTTGTTGCTTCTGCAGGCGCCTATTTCTTTAAGATTCTTTAAGGTGTAGAAACAGTTTTTCAAGTGAAGTGCAGTTCGAACTTACATCAGGTTCACTATTATTGCATAGCTATATTTTGACTTATAGCGTTTCCCAATAACGAATGTGTTACAAAAAACATACTACAGATGATGCAAATATATTGACGCTCAAGTCAAGATAGAGAAGAAATGCATGTGAAATTGATGACGACCATCAGCAATTAACTCGAATCCTCCTTTCATCAATAACCCATGTGCAGTTTTAGTGTGATCCAGTATTTCCAACCAAACTAACCCAATAATATCCTGCGTTCACCAAATGCCATGAGATTGGCCACCCTACCTCTTTTAGATTCTCTATACCTGTTTCCGAAGTGGAATCTCCCACAATCAAAATATTTGGGTTGCTAAGAAGTGACAGCCGGACTATAGCCTGACCAGATTTGTTGCAGTGATTAACTTTTCGACTATGAAATCATCAACACATTTTATAAATCATATTTTATTTAAGTTGCGTTTGTTCGAAAAACTATGAAATAATTAGACGGAGGCAATTTGCACGATTTTTATACTAGTACGATACACTAGTTGAATAACAAAGTTAACTGTACTGCGAAATGCAGTACGCCTGGTCACCCCAAATATGGAGGGCTCAGAATACAAATGAGCCAAGTCCATAAAAAGCTACTTTGTGCAACACAGGTTTAAATTTAAAGCTTTTAGAAGAATAAAACACCCCTTAACATTTTTTTTTATAAATTTAGTTGCCTAGCGGATATTATTTGAACTACGACTTTTCTTTTTATCATTGCACTGGACGCTTTTATTATTGCACTGAACAAAGCTTTATAAAAAAAAAACTACCTCCTAATATTTTTTAAAAAATTTAGTTGTGTAGCGTATATTATCTGAACTACGAATTTTTTTTTATCAATGCACTGAAATTCAAATATAGTTAGTCCATGCAATTGATCTGCTAACTCGAAAAAGACAAAAAAAAAAGGTGGATTTGATTCACTTTTATTCTGTTCATATACCGGATCGTAATTGGTATCTTATGCAGGGTGAAGCAAATAAAAGTGGCCCCAACGTGTAGATAAGAATACGACGGAAATGTTGCTAAGTCAAAAACCAATTAAAAAACATGTTTGCTGACATGAAGCCATTGATCGCTTCAATATTAAGCCCAAACAAACGCTTGGCGACTTATTTGCCGGCAACTACGCTATGGTTTGAAAACCTAGTTGAAATGAATTAAAAACAAGGTTTGTATAGCTCTCTATGATCAAAATAAGTTACCACTATAGTGATTATTTCGGTTGTTATTTATCGTAGAGTAGAGAATCGGACCTCACTGTTTTTGTTAATACAAAACAAAAACATTCTAAATTGATTGCAAGACCCAGAATCTGGTGTTCAGACCCGTTATCGGAATGTTTTTGAACTTGTTGACAGCAGATCCTGGCTGACGCCATTTCGTAACTGATCGCTGCCTAGTACTCTTTTTTGGCACTTTTACACATTTAAATTCTTCAACAAATAACTGGTCACATTTTTTCCACGAATTCGTTTTAATAAAATGTTCTACAATCAACACTCTCTGCTGTATTGTGACTTTCATCTTCACCTGTGAATTGATCAACTTACACTCACACAGTCGCAACTCACACTGACGCACTACGATCTGAACTGACCAATAGTCCATGAGTAGCTCTAATGTGATGCTAATCCAATCCAACCAATGCAAAAACAGGTTTGCCGAGTAAAACCATTGCCCCGCTTGAAAAATCTTTTATTTCCACTTGAAAGCTTTCAGGCGGCTTCAAGAGTTTGTCTCGCCAAGCATTTCAACGTATTCCTATCTCTAGACCGGGGCCACTTTTCCTTGCCTCACCCTGTAGCTTAAGTAGTTAATGAACGCCCTCTTTGGGAAGCGCAGTTATTTTCATTTTTAACATTCTTACAGTATTTAATTTTTGTAGCGTGGGGACGTACATAAATTACGTCATGCTCAGAGGGGGGAGGGAGGGGTATGCGCCAACGTGACGGATCGTGACATGGAGGGGGGGAGGGGTAATCGCTTGCGTGACGTAACGATTCGAAAATTTGCAATTTTGCAAGGAAAACATGTTTTACATAAAATAAAGCTTTTGAGAAAAAAATTTGAAATCTTTTTTTATAAGAAACACTTTATTTCAGAAAGAGGATGGGGAGATTATTATATGCAACAACGTCGGCATTATTAGTCTCCTATATTTTACAGACCTTTTCGTAACGGTACTTCGTAACACGCAAAATTGCGACACTATCTTGACCAATGTCGAGAACTGGCAGCTACCTGTTAGCCTACCGGGTAGCCTACCTGGACGAACACCAAAAGACCCAGAACTAGCTCTCAGACCCCATTTTTTAGAAGACATTAGCGAATGGCTAGTTAGACCTTGGACAACGGAAACGTAAATACAGTGTTGGTATATTCCTATTAATAAATTATTTAACCAAAATAAATTTAAAATTTTTTCTTTCCAAGTTAATTTTTTTAAAAATACAAAAATATGCATTTTGTTTTACAAATTTCGGAAAGAAAGGGAAATATTAAAATTAACTTTTTCTTTAAGGGGGGGGGGGCGCGTGCAACAACGTGACGTAATTTTAGGGGGAGGGGTTCGATCAAACGTGACGCAGCGTGACATAGGGGGAGGGAGGGGTCAAAAAAGTTAAAATTTTGCGTGACTTAATTTATGTACGTCCCCCGTGTTATTTCTAAAGAGTAAATATTCAGCTTCAATATGCTTTTTTTCTTGAGTCATTAGTACATATATTTAAAAAAACAAGAAGTTCATAAAGAACTAAAATAGCCTACTTTCCTGTTACTTAAATACTTACTGCAGTTTTGAAGGGAAGAAAACTAGGTTCCTAACAGTAAATATCACCAACAACCGTTTCTACACTAGATTTATACACATTAGAAAAAGAAATCGAAACCCAGCATCCATCTATAATTTAAACTTCTAAAAGCCAAAATCAACTATTTTCTTTAATATTCTTTCGCAAATTAACTTAATATTATTTATCGTCTGCTCGATTTATTTGTAGTTCGAAGAATAATTAAATATTTATTAATAACAAAAGTAATGAAACTATTCCAAACTGCATTTAAAAAAATAAGAAATGTAAATTAAAACTAAGCATAATTGTATGCAAAAATATGCCTTGCCGCTTTCTTGGTAAACAATTAATGAACAATCAAAGAATCAAATTGTTCTACATTTTATGACGTCATTCCAAACTGATTCATGAAAATATTATTTTGCTTCAAATATGTTTAAATACATAATGTTTCTCATGCCATTGTTGATTTGGCAACAGTGATTTAAATGACTCAAAATTGAATTTCAATGCTAATTCAATGGGAAATTCGCCGACAAATTGTAGATTTATGTCCGTCCGGACGTACAGACAGACGGACAAAAGGTATGTAAGTTGGGTATCTGAGGTCAAGCTTTCTAACAAAAAAGAATTTTTAAGATCCGATGGATAGAACCGATTTGGGAAGGGGGGTACGGACAGACAGACAGACATACGAACAGACAGACAGACATCAACAGCATTTCAATACCTACAGTGATTTAAATGACTCAAAATTGAATTTCAATGCTAATTCAATGGGAAATTCGCCGACAGATAGTAGATTTATGTCCGTCCGGACGTACAGACAGACGGACAAAAAGTATGAAAGTTGGCTATCTCAGGTCATAGCTTTCTAACAAAAAAAGAATTTTTAAGATCCGATAGATAGAACCGATTTTGGAAGGGGTATACGGACAGACAGACAGACAGACGGACATCGACCGCGTGTCAATACCTACTTTTTCATTTTTTTAATTCTTTCGAATTAAAAAAAGAAAAGTAGGCTAATAATTTAATTTAAATGTTTAAACTTTTCCAATTTGTTTATTCTTCAGAAACGTTAATTAATATATTTTGTTGCAGTGTCTGGAGCATACATGGTACTTAGGAGTTGACATGCAATTGCATATTTTGGGACTGTTGGTTCTGCTGCCACTGCTAAGGTAAAAACAAAAATAATAGTACAAAATACATATATAACTATTTGCTCTAAATATAAATGTTATAATTAATTAAATTAAGAGTTATAATTATTTATTTTATTATTATTTATTATTAATTATTTATATTATTATAATATTTAGTTTAAGAGTTATTAATTAAATTAAATATACATAAAATATTTACTAAAAATTATTCTATAACGTTAAAGAACTTATTTCATAGTATTTACATTTATTAATTACAAGTATCAAAATTAAAATTCGTTTAATTTCCGCATAGTTTAACATATTTCGCCAAGGGCCCCCTAAAAACTGCATTTTTATGAATTTGATACATTAAATGAAAATTAACATTGCATTAAATTAAATTAACTATCTGAGTCGTCAGAACTTTTGACAAAAAATAACTTAAGTAAAAGAATCAAGGATATACCTTTCCCACTTCACGAACCAATGTAATAAAGTCGCCAAAAATGGAACAGCTAGCGTATTATGGTCGGAATGTTATTTGGCGACTTTGGGGTTCGTGAAAAAGTAAACACAGGGTTGCTATAGCAACAAGATTGATGTAAACATCTATTGAGTTGAACTGGAATGTTTACTAATTTAAGTACGTTTTCGCTACTTGGCTTCAAAAGGAAAGTCGCCAAATCGAGACCGGCCATAATACGCTAGCAGTACCCCGAATTAAATAGATAAGTGATAGAGAAACTAAAAAAAATGAGTTCTTTATTCAGCCAAAATTAGACAGAGAAGATAATTTTGAATAGATGACATTAGATGACATGGAACAAGTATAATCCCCTTGGTCCTCTTTGTTGAAGAGTCGGTTGTGTACAGTACGGACAATTTGGGGAACGCTTCTTCCAGTTATAGATGCATGGAATGCAGAAAAAGTGTCCGCAATCCGTTCTTGCTACTGGTCGCCGGTTTTCTTTATATTCCCTGGCGCTTGCGAGACAAATTCCACACTTCGTTTCGTCCAGCTCTGCTTCGGGAATTTCTACACTTGGGAGCTTAAACTGGTCTGCTCCTCCAAGATCTTCAGGTTGATGCCCTTGTTGCAGATCGTCAACCCTCTCATGTTGTAAATCCGGTTGTTGTTGGTTGTTTCTTCCAGACAGTCCATCCAAGTTGGGTTGCTGCTGGTTGTTTCTTCCTGGCAGTCCATCCAAGTTAGGTTGCTGCTGGTCGATTCTTCCAGGCACTCCATCCAAGTTGGGTTGCTGCTGGTTGTTTCTTCTCGGCCGTATAGCTCGTCTCGTCGGCCGTCTAGCCCTGTTTGGTGGCTGATGACTGTTTCTTCCTTGCAGGTTTTCCATGATCGAAGAGTTTCGCTGTGTTTAATTTTTGTTGATACTGTAAACTTAGTTTGGAGAAAATAATTAAACAGCGGCCAGGGCAAAAGTTTAAATTAAAAAGTCGTTAAAGAATATAGTACGAATTTCATGTAAATCGCGTTCTACAAAAAAAAATAATGCCAAATATATAAATTTAAATGTTTGACTAAATTGTAAATTATTTTTTTTTATCGCACGCGATGAAAAAAATATCAAATAGTAGTAAATTTTGTTGTTTCAGATGATGTAAAACTCGCTTGTTTTCGTATTTGTGCTTCCTGCGATTTCATTGGTTAATTCGATTTCACTCCCAAAATGGTCGTTTTTTTCGTCTGTTGTTTTTCTAATTTTAGAGTTCTTTACGAACTTTACGAATTCTTTCTTTAAGCAAGAAACAAGAAATTCTTTACGAATTTCTTGTTTTTACTCTTGCTATTTGTTAAACTTTATCGGCTTTAACTCGATTAAATTTCAAGTTTGCAATCAAATGGGTTGTTTCAAGTCGGATATGGCAACAGCTCCGCGGTCTTGTTTTCATGTTTCGAGAATTTCCTTTGTTTTGGTATTCGAAAGTGAGTTTTCTAAGAATATTTTAGTTATTTTTTTAAAAATGCCAAATTTTTGCTGTGGTTGTTTTGTCATTTGCTTCTTGCTGTTGGTTGTTTTAATCATTTATTAAAGGAAACTTGCATAGAAAGAAAATTTTCTTTTCATCTATTTGAAATGAAATAAAAACAACCAATGAAATCGTAGTACAGAAAGAAAACGAAACAACCAATGAAATCGCAGTACGGAGAGCGTGACAACATAAGAAACATTAATATTGTAGACGATTATGTTTTTGTAACGCTACTATACTTGCATTTAAGAATACTATTATACTTACATTTATTAATATTATACAACTATTTATTTATACTATGGTATCAGTACTAAATATATTTTCACAATTTTCTACGAATGGTATGAGAAATGATAGAGTTATTAAATAATCTTATATATAATTCATTTAAATCTAAAAAGTATTTTCCTCTAGAAAATCCTAATATTCTTAACATGCTCTTTCTTTTGCAGATGGCCTAAACTAGGCGCAGTTGTTGGCGTCGCGTTGACAATCGGTTTGTCGGCAGTCGCGGCAATTGTCAATCTCATACACGATTTACCGCCAAGTCCACTCGGACTATTTCCGGATCCAGAGTAAGTACTCAAAAACTTCAGGCAAATATTCCTGTCTATTGTATGAAATTAAACGTGGTAACATTTGACCATTGTTAACATTCAATAGTTAACAAAACAACATCAACGAAGATGGCCCTGGCAACGTCATGAAGATTATTATTAACTGAATCAGTCCAGAAAGAACTTAAATTCTAAAAAAGTGTTCCATGACATCATCAACATAGCTGTTTTTCCACAAACATTATTTCTGCTATAATTACTGGAAGCATAAACAATACATTTTCAAGTCTTAAAATGTAATTTTTATGTGAATTTCAGTGATCGAGTCTATGTGGAGGTGCCCAACTACTTCAAACCTTATGGACATGCCGGACCTTATTTCGTGGGAATGCTTCTCGGATACATTCTGGTGAAGAAACCGAAAATCGTCATTCCAAGGGTAACGCAATTTTCCATTCCATACTGTTGAAAACGAAATTTCAATGAAATGTGTACGGGGTTGTTCTTATTTTGTTGCGAGAACAGTATTCTCAAAAGTAATTACGTTGATATATCAAATTTGAGCACTGATAAAAATGAATTGGTGAACTGAATTGATTACACTGAATGAAAATGAAATTTAGAGTACCTGGCTGTAGTGTTACTTCCATGATTCACTACCAAAGATGTTATAAAGGAAAATAATGTCAAATAAGTCCTTAATTCTTTATTAACAAGCAACAAAAGCAATGGCGACCTTCTCATAAATAAATTCAATAAGAAAATAAATCTGGTTCTGAGAGAGGACAGGCATGTATCTGCTCATACTATTTGAAACATTCGTGCTCTGAAACTTATTTGTACTACACTTCTTACTGTTTAGAGTCATTAAATGTATGCCAATAAAAATAGAGATTTTCCCTCGCAGGCTCTGAGAATATTTGGCTGGTTGTTCTTCAGCGCCCTCCAAGTGACTATAATCTATGGGGCGTACCCGTGGAACAACGGCGATGTACCAGGGCCCACCATTTCGGCTCTGTACGCAGGAACATCGAAACTCGTCTGGGCATTCGGCATCTTCTGGCTGCTCTTCGTGTGCACAACGGGAAATGGAGGTATAGCATACATTTAAATTCCGCTAAGAGATGTTTTCTAAAAGTACAAGGTGTCCATAATTAAGAGAGATTGTCAGTACCATAGAGCTAAGGGGTTTTGGAATCACAAATTCCGCAGAAGTATTGCATTGCCATGTTAGCTCTTTTTCCCCAGGTATAGGGATGAACATAACATCGAAATGAAACAAATTCGAAAAGAAAATGTTATGTAGTTATTTAATTATATATATTTGAAGTTTTAAAAGTCCAAAAATTACAGCAGATGGCGACACTATTTTAAAACTTTATCAATCAATAACTAAATAACCGGATGTTATTTTCTCTTCAATTTTGTTTTAAATTGATGTTATAATGATTCCTACACCTGGTGAAAATAGAATAACATGGCAAAGCAATTCTTTTGAAAAACTTGTGATTTCAAACTAATGCATTAGCTCTATGGGACTGACAGTCCATCTTTATGTGTAAATAATATGGTACTTACGTTTAGTTGCCCGCAGCTTTTGTTTCCTCATAGCCTGCATAAGTTTAAAAAGCGCCGACATGCAGGGCCCAGAAAGTTCTATCTCTGAACTTGAGATAAAAGCTGAAAGATCGAGTTTCGTTGAGGGTTGGGTTAAATGAATGAAAGTCCAAGTGATATTCCTTAAGGATCTACAATGACAGAACATTTAGTGAAGATGTAGTTCAATATATTCTGGTCCCATCATGTGTTTCACAACTAAACCCAAATTATATTATTTTAGGAGTTATAAATGACATCCTTGCATGGAAGTTCTGGACCCCAATGGCTCGACTGTCGTACGTCTTCTACCTGCTTCATCCCATCGTTATCTGGGTCCACGAAGCATTTGCACATCAAGTCATGTACACTAGCCACTACTTTTGGGTAAGTTCTTAAAATGTTTAACCTACCTTTCTATGTTGTTGTTATTATTGTGTCTATGTAAAGCTATTAATATAAGGGCCAAAAGGTTAATGATGAGAGTCAGTCGTCAGGTCATGGGCATGGAGACTAGTACGTCTTGTGGTGCTGCGCCAAGCCCAAAAAGAAAGACAGCAATTGCTTGGCAGTCAAACAAATGATCTGGCGTTAGTTGGGTTTCTGGACAATTTCTGCAGAATGGGTAGGATCTTGAGGTGTTATCTGGAGATATTTTCATGCCTTCCCTAGTAACAATTTTTCATCGACCGATAATCGAATTTTCATCGTTCACCGGTGAGAATTCGAATATCGGATTTTCGTTGAAAATTGCCCGATTGCTCGATAACTGCTCGGTTCTGTCCGCTCGATCGAGCAGCCTAGGATGAGTTTTTCCGATGAGATTCCGATCAAAAGTCAAGTAGAAATCGATAAGAATCCGATGAGTAGTAATCGAAATCTCATCGTCCGATGGAATTTCGAACACTTTCCGATAAAATTCCAAACAGTTTACGACGTGTTAGTACAAAAGGTTTAAACGAGATGGCGCCACTATTTTTTCTGTTTGTCAGGTAATACTTCGATTTTTAGGAGGAGGAGGACAGAACCAACAATCTCGGGATCCGCGCTTTTGACTTGCAACGAGGCCTTAGTCCTCTCTGCTATGGAGGCTTGCAGGGTGAATGCGTTTAAATAAAGAGCTCAAAAGGTTGATCGTTAAAGAAGTTTTATGTTATTGATTAAGAAATTTTAATTTTTCTTTTGCAAGTTGCAAATTCCTTTTAAATATTAATTTAAGTTAACAATACTAATAGAAATATGTTTAATTTAAAAATAACTCTTGGTCACGTATGAAACTTGGTACGTGTATAACTTGTAAACTTGGTACTCGTATAACTTGGTACGTATTGAAAAGTTGTTTGGTTCATAATATTTATTCAAAACTCTATTTTCTTTAAGTTCAGTTTTTCAAAAATTAATCAAGGCCAAAAAGTTAAAAATTAGTTTCCAAGTAAATAAAAGAAATAGTTATCACACAGTAAAAATATTTATCTTCGCAAGCAATTAAAAATGTTGTGTGTAAGTAAATAAAAAATAACTATTACCAGTTTGAACATAATAGCTTTCGGATATGAAGTTTTCGAAATAATTGTATGTACAATTGTATGACAATTTATATGTACTAAAATAAAAAAAAGCCACATTTTTCGGTTTCTTAACGTTGCGATATCGATTCGTCATAATTTTCCGATGAAACGTACATTGATTGAATTTTACCTTTGACCGATATCGAATCGATACTTTTATCGATAGAATTTCGTTCACCGATTGCCGATATCGCCTCGTGCACTTTCGGAATACAGATGCGATCACCGGTGAGTTTTCGCTGAATCCGATGAACGATCTGATGATCGCATTTCGATCGGAAATCTTCGAAGAAAACATGATATCTTAGAGGTAAAGAATGGCCTTACGTAAATCCACAATATCAGTTAACAAAGTCGAGGTTTAGATGCAATTTATCACACATTTCGACGATGATATATACCTTGTAAATAAAGGCACAATAGAAATACGACATTTTATTCAAATGTATTAAACTTTAATAATTATAAGTTACATATCATTTAAAAAACAATAATATTTTTTAATTGAAGTATAGGAAAACGTCTACTAGCCGCATACGTCCGCCATTTATTTTAAAAGCATCACATGAAAATAGAAAAACACACGGTTTTTCAGCTTTTTTTTTACACTTTAAGGATAAAAAGTTTGGCCAGTAAAGCATCAGTGATCCTATTAAACGGAGACCGATTAGGCAGAATGGTCACACAATGTAGCTATAGAAGGAATGTTGTTAATTTTAACTTGTCTCTATAGCGGCGTCATTTAAAACAAGTTTTTGATAAAACGGTTTTAAAGTGTAAGACCATTTTGTTAGCGAAACGGTTTTAAACCATAAAAAGACGGAAATACGGAAAAATTCCGCATGAGTTCCTTTTTTTTTACATCGTTGGACTTACTGCTAGATCTGAAGAAAAATTGAGGCTTCTAGAACAACAGTTTTCATCACAAATTCATTTTTTCCAGGTATACAACATCCTTGGACATTACATGGTATCTATGGTTCTAGCTTTGATTGTTAGTCTCACATTCGAGGCTCCTTTCTTGGCTCTGGAAAAGGTATTATTCGGCATGGGAGGCGGAGACAGGCAAGAAGAGGCCACGCCCAAGAAGGTGGGATCAGCTTCGGACCCGCCGTCCTATGAATCCGAAATGAGGCACCAGAGGACTTTCACCAAGACCAATAGTAATGGCCATAGCAACGGAGGTCAAAGTAACGGTGGCCACAGCAACGGGGGATATAGGAATAGCGGGGATGGTTTGTACAGGCCCACTCGTGAAAATGGGGTGGGTCAGAGTCAAAGGGGCGTGGTTGAGAACGGGTTTGGACAGCAGAGGGGCGGGCATGAAAACGGGGCGTTTTGCAGGCTGTAAAAAGGGTAATTAATAATCCGATGTGAAAGGAGGACTTAAGAAAACTCCGAAAATCTCTGTCTTAGTGTCAAACAAATGCAACTCCATCAGCACACAAAGTTTTTCACACATTATCAAAACTCTAAACTGTTTACAAAAAAGTGTTGTTTTTATAAATAATTGCAAGGAAGAGAGAGGTGCCTATGGAAATTTTACTCATATACTTCATTGCAACATTTATAGAGCTCTTCACTTGTTTAATGTTTTTCGGTACAAGTAGTTAATCTATTTACGAGCAAAACTATCATATTTTACGAAATAGCACAAAAGAATTTGTTTGTTATATTACAACACCATTTATGTTATAATAATATAAAATTGAATTTTGGAGTTACGCTTATTTGACTTCGTAAAGTCAGAAGAAGTGAACGGAGAGTAAGAGAAGTGAACGAAGAGTTGTTTCAAAACGTATTGCTACGAAAGAAGCAATATTGTTGGTTGGTGGTTAAATATATTTTACCATCGTTCTAGATCAAAAAGTTTTCTCTACCAGATTTGCGCCTCGATTTTAGTGATCGATCAACTTAAAGTTACACTGGGAATTATATGCATTTCCCAAACATTTCGGTGAAATATTTTTTTTCTTAATGATCAGACACGCCCACAACGAAAAATTCCACATACTAATAGACTCTACTATCGTTTTGGCTGTATGTTAAATTATTGGACCCAATTCGAATTTATACCGTCCACCCCAATTGACGTCGAGTGGTCCGTAAAGGTATAGATAAAATAATTGTGTACATTGAAAAAATTGGATATTTTTAATAGTCAGAGGTGTTCTGTTATCATTTATATATTATTCCGACCAAATCATGTTATAGTTTTGTGTTCAACTGCGCAACGTGCTACTTAAATGAACCAAGACCAAGTGCAACAACAGTTTAATTATTTGTGTTTTTAGGTAATGGTAGTTGGTACAAATTGTTACCAAAACACAGATTATTTAAAAAAAAATAACTTACATATTTTCGAAAATATGTATAGTATATTTTAGCATTTGGTCAACACTGTATAGCATTTTCGTCTGCACTGATCCCTATCGAACGAAAGTCATGACTGTTGTACTCACTAAGCACTACATTAAGCACTGTAAATTTAGATGAAATATTAAATATTTTTAGATTTGATCATTTATAAGGATTTTTGTATTTCATTAACTGATCCATTTATATACATACTTTATTTTCCATGCATATTGTACATTACATTTTTTAAAATCGAACTAGTTGTGGTTATTTGAAATGGATGAACAATCGCACTAAATAAACAAGTTTTTCAGTGTCAATAGAAAACAATTTTGTAACTAATCTGTGTCGATTTGTATAGACAAGGACTTATGTATTTTATATATATTTAATAAATAAAAGGATTTTACGTATGTGTGTCTTTGATTTTTATTCCTACTCGAATGAAAGAAATATTAAAAACACCAAGATAAATTATTAAAAATTAACAAAACAAGACAAAAAAAAACACCTATGAATTACGAAAATTTAAACAAATATGAAATGCTTAATTAAAAATACATTATATTGAAGTTCGAACAGCACTTTTTAAAAGCTAAGTGATATAACTATTGAGTGTTTTTAAATATTCTAAGTCTGATGAACTGTAAACCAAGAAAACGCTTTTAATTTTAATCTTTTTAACTGCAATCTTTGAAAATTATTTAAAATTTCAAAATAATAATTTAAATTATTTTAATTTATAATTACTTTGCAAACACTAAAAATAGAAGCCTAAGTTGTAAAACAAAATATGAGTAAAGCATACATTACAAAAAGGATCAAAGAAAATAAAGACCAGCACTGCTGAACCCAAATTTACGGTCAAATTGAACAGATTTTAGAAAGCGTTGAGTTGAATTATCGTTGCACTAGAGCTACACGAGGGCAATTGACGAACGGGCGTCGTAATTTAGAACCACATTTTTACTTCAAGAAATAACTATTAAAAACAATAGACAGTCGATACGTGATGAATTTCCTCTTAAGATAAACTAAACGTATTTTTATGTCCTATGAAGCGTTTAATTAATGCTAAGAAATTTTGTTTCATGCATAATCAACTATAACATGATTTGACTCGTAATAAAAACTTAAAATTTCGTAAGTGTTTAAAGGTTGGATATCTACATTCAAAATTTTTAAGTGCTAAAAATATTTTTTTTAAACATTTTTATTTATGTTAACTATATATATCTTTCATTGTACTAGCCAACAAAAAAGTTTGTGTGCTCCATGGTGCTTTGGTTGAATTTTTCTGTCTTAAATAAAATAATTTTGTTTATTTACAAAATTAAATTTTTGTTAATGGGTGGTGCAATGGCTATAGTTAAACTCATAGTTTCCTTGCACAGAAGCCACGACCATGGGCGGAACTATAAAACGCGCGGAGCAATCAGATAAAGACGAAATAAAACGGATAAAATTTTCTCTTCATCTGATTGCTCCGCGCTTTTTATAGCTCCGCCCATGGTCATGGCTACTGTGCAAGGAAACTATGAGTTTAACTATAGTGCAAGTTGTGAACAATATGCCACACAGTACACATTAGATTTAATTTTTTTAAAAGGTATAACATACTTATTTTCTATTGTGTATGAAACGCATTATACATATATTTTTTTTAATTATTTGGACAACATTAATAAACTTTTTAGAAACAAAAACAAAATCACAGTTAATCTAATTGAAAGTTTAAATTATCTTAGTTTAAATTCACCCAGAACACTTACTTTCCCAGAAATTAACACAGTATAAATTTTGAAGATATTTTTTAAAGATTCACAGATTTTATCACTGATAAGTGACAATTCTAATTTTATAAATTAAATAAACTCATTGCATTGACTTTATTTAGAATATAGCTTGAACATTAAAAAAAACATTACATCTAAGTTATGAAATTCATTTAAGATACGAAATTCTTCCACGCGTGTTTACACAAAGCAATTTATTTCGTAAATTTGTACCTATGTGTAATAAGTCAGATTTACAAAACCTTTAAATAAATTGAAAGTAAACCATATTAAATTAGTAGTAGTTTTAACCTCCAAAAAATAAATACCTCACCCTAACCACAACAGTGACATTGCGGTCAAATGGCACCTAACTAATGGCACTTTGCAATCAGTTTTTTATTGTGCCAAAAACAACAGGAACAAATCCCAATTATTAAGGACACATAAGAAACAAAATATAAGTTAAAACAAAGACAAAATGGTTGATTTAAATATATTTGATAACATATAAATAATGATTATTAAAAATAGAATTATACAAACAATGAAAATAAGAATAAATAATAAGCAGTAGCATCTAAATCAGTTAAAAATAATCGTCTATTTCCTAGGGAGCAAGGTTGAACCAAGAAATTAACCGGGCTAACAAATAAGAGCAAACACTTCAATTATTGACTAATTAAAAAAAAATTGTCAAGTAATAGTGCCTTCTAATTAAAATAGTCTTAATGTTTTTAAACATTTACCCTTTTTGAACAATAAATTTATTAAATTATTATTATTATACCATATAGATCCCACTTTAGTGAGTGTGCTATCTGGGTAAGCTGGACTAAAAATAATTTTTAAGTCATGCTTTTTGATGGCTCACCTGACCATGTCTATCGGTCAGCTGAAGTGCTTTCGTAGCCAGCTAAAGTGTTGTGCGTGGCAACTTTGTAGCCAATACTATACATTGCAGATCTGCTTTTCTAATTGTGGGTTTATTATCACTATGGTTGAGTAGAGCTTGATACAGATAAGGAGACATGGTGGGCTGAGCCACCAACATCCGAAGATGTCACTAGGATTATTTTGTTAGACATCTTTATTCATCAGGGATTAGCCTGCCATAGTCAGGTAAACAGCAATAACCGCAGCCATTAGGATTGGATCATTTTTGGTTAGAAAAAGAAATTATATGGCTATGTCCTCACTACGACATCAAACGCCACAAAGGCAACAAAAGCAACAAAATTTGGCGACCGCCAAGGGCGCCAAGCTATGTAATAGCATGGGGGCTGACTCTGCCAAGTTGCCAAATTTTGTTGCATTTGTGGCGTAGTCAGGACATAGCCTATTCAAAACTTTCTTATCGTTAAAGAGTTATTAATTACTTACATCAATGGTTTAAGCCACTAGTCTAGAATCTGCAGTTTACCTTCCCACCGCAGGAGTGTTGTGTGTCCATGTGATGATAACTATGTTACGCTGACAAACTTTTTTTTTTATCTCGTTGGATCATATTACGACATGTCACATGGGCAAGCAGCACCAATCATTGACAAGAAAAAATAATCGATGAAGTAGAGAGCATGGGGACACTTGGTGATAGTTCACCCAACCTAGTCTTCAAGTCTGTGGTGAGTGAGTGTTATTTAATTAACTTTGTAGCATAACACTGCCGTGGGCAGGTAAACTGCAGTAACCGCAACAATGAATTGGACCATTTTTGCTCAGAAATAATGAGTCATTTTCAGTATGCTTTCTTACAAGTTAGAGTAATTGAGTGCTTGCAACAATGGTCCAAGTCATTTGGCTAGTTACTGCAGTTTACCGGACCACGTCAGAACATACCTTCTGCTATGCATTTCCCATTAAAAATTACTCAATAAAGTAGGGAACATGGGGACACATAGTTCATCTAACCATGTCTTTAAGTCTTCAGTGTCATTTCAGCCAGCTTAAATTACTCTTAAGCCAGTTTAAGAGTTATTTAAGTAACTTTATAGAATAAGATACATTCTGCTAAGCATTCCCAAGAAAGGGTGTACCATCATTATAGGGGAGTGTCATTGAAGGTGACTTTGCAACCTAAATAGTTTATAGCATATATTTCTGTTATTCATTTAACTCTGTGGGTTTATCATCCCCATGGGTGAGCAAGTGCCGTCTCAGGTGACTTAGTAGCCTAAATGGTCTTTTACACACACTGCAAGAATGTGGTTTTTCACCTGTATGCATGAGGTAGTGCCTGGTGAGGTCAATCCTAGAAATAAACAGTCGATTGCACACATCGCAAGAATGCAAGCTTTTTCCTGTATGTACGAGTCCATGGTTATTCAAGTCACATTTCTTGCTAAACTGTTTGTTGCAAACCCCACATATGTGCTGCTCCTTTTTTTCGTGCAGCAGTTTGTGCTTTCTGAGGTTACTTATGTAATTGAAGGCCTTGTTGCAAACGTCACAAACATGGTTTTTCTCACCTGTATGGATGACGAGGTGACAATCGAGTTGAGTCTTGCTTTTGAACGGCTTACCGCACACATTGCAAGCGAATGGTTTTTCTGCAACATGGGTTCGCATGTGACTTCTGAGCACGTTTTTTCTTCTAAATTCTTCATGGCAAACATCACAAAAGTAAGATTTGCCGTCGCCTGTGTGGATACGGAGGTGTTTGTGGTAGTATTGTTTAAGTTTAAATTGCTTGTTACACAGATGACAGGAATAGTGTCTTTTGTCGGAGTGGACAGTGAGATGTCCCTCAAGCTGACGTTTCATTCGAAACTGTTTGTTACATATCTCACAGGAATAAGGCTTTTCCCCTGTATGGATACGCATGTGATTTTTCATATTGGATCCACACGAAAACTGCCTGTTACAAACAGTGCAGGTATATTTATTCCCAACTTCTTTCTTCACTCCTGAGTGTGTCTGGAGGTGAATTGCTAGGGAAGTCTTCCTAAAGTAGCCCTTGTTACATATGTGACAAACATGAGTTGGTTCACCAGTGTGGACTACTACATGCCGATTGAGACAATTTTTTGTAGTGAATCTTTTATTACACACATCACACACATATTGCTTCTCAGCTTGGTGATAGAGGATATGCCTATTTAGGTTACTTACGTGAGCAAAACGTTTCTGGCAAAGATTGCATGTGTATAGTTTAGCTTCTGGATGGACAAGTAAGTGCTGGTTGAGTTTACTTTTCAGCTGAAAACGTTCACCGCAGAACTTGCATGAATGAGGTTTTTCGTCGGTATGACTAATAAGGAGATGCATTTTTAGTTGTTTCTTCAGACGGAAAGTTTCGTTACATGTTGTACACGCATGAGGTTTCTCCCCTGTATGGAGCAGCATGTGCGCTTTAAGGCTGAATTTTAGAGTGAATCGGCGGTTGCATAATGTACACACGTGGAGTTTTTCACTAAAATTTGTCACAGAATGAGATTTTTTGTCGGTGGAGGCATCGAGAATCTGTTCGGGATAATTTTCTTCCTCGGTACACTCTTCGCGACCCACTTCGCACTTAACAGGACTTTCGGTAGAGAGAAAGGGATTTCTATCGGCCATGATACCCCAGAAATACTCTAAAGAAGATATTTTTGTAAAGAATCATAAATAAGATAGATGTTTTTGATATTTATCGAGGCTTATATTGTTGTTTTCAATTTTCATTCATGAAACTAATGAATAAGCTCAGTTTGGACTTTCTCCCTTTCTTGTTTTGGTTTTAACGCAGCTGCAGAACGCTTTTTAGTAGCTTCGTGTAATGAAAATTTTTCAACTTCGTATTTTTGTTTTCACTTCTCAATGTCATCCCACTACTTCTGCCCTCTACGTGGTTTAGGTTTGAATATCGGGCATTTCGAGAGCTTTCGCTTGCGTGTTGGGACCAAAATTTTGTATTTTCTGGCGTTATTCACAAAATGAAAGCCAGATCTTTTAACCATACAAATAATATCATTGGTTTACCTTCTTATATCTTGACCACAGAAATTACCCTGTGATCTTGTCAGAAGCTTTTTTTAAAACTTTTAACTTAGAATTGCTTTTTATCTTCTGCGGTATTCATACTATTGACTTGATACAACGTTTTGTGTGTATGATTGAATATACTAAAAAGACTGAAACAGAGTACTGTTGTCATTTCTAGATTTTATAGATGCTAAATAACACGTTGTATTCGGAGATGACGAAAATCTGTGGAACATTATATTTTCATAGAATTTATGTATTTATATTCTCCGATTGTTTTTTTTTGTTTTTGTTTTCTATGCTCATGTAGTGCCGATTTAATTAAAAAACGATATTTATTTCAAAAAGTTGGGATTTAATTTGGATTAACTATTCAAAACAGTCCTCGGGCATGACGGTGAGACAGCTCACGGACATAATTCGTCATAGTCTGTGAACACAAATTTTTATACAAAATATTTGATTTTTTTTATTCAACGTTGGTAGGTAGATAAAACATTCATTTTCTTAAATTAATTCAGTTGGAAGCATAACCCTTCTTCATGTGAAAGAAAATCTTGCGGGGACATGGTTTTGTACGTTTTGTAAGGAATGACCAACACATGAACATATTTGTTCACCGCCGGCTTCTTATGGCGACATAACCTTCTCATGCAAATAAAGATGGTTTTTAATTTAAATATAATATTGTTTATCGATGGCCCTTTAATGAAATGTGTTTATTAACTGTCAGTGTATTTAATTTAATAAGTTTTGATTCCGTTTGTGGTCGACTTTAAGCGTTACCTGTAGTGTTTAGCTCCCAAGCACTTTTTTTATTTTTAAATTGTGAATTTACGTACATTGTCCCAATAATACAGGAGTCAAAGGTGAGTTGCTCCGTACATAAAAATTATATAGGCCACAAAATAATTTTTTACTACTTCATTTTGCTTTTATGCTTTTTATGTTTAGAATCGGAATAGTATGGATACTGCCATCATTTATGATTTGCCCCGGGCCTTATTCAACCTTTATAAAGGAAATATTAAAAAACAAAGAAGTCTCAACCATTGGTTAAAAAAATAATTTTCCTTAGGGTGTCCATATTGGGTACAGGTACGATATACAGAAAATGCTGCTTCAACATATTTAAATGAAAACTAGGGGCATGTAACACGACACGAATTTCAATTACCATTCAATAAATCACTACAATTAAAGTTAATTATATACTCAATTAGGTTAGGTTAGCTTTAAAAAAATCTATGGCAGCCGCCATTTAAGCATGCTGGATTTTCTAGAAAAATTTGTTATGACATTCAACCGATAACTTTGAACTCGTGTTATCAAATACGAATTCCGTATCTCATTTAGTTCGAGCTGTAGAGTGGTTTTAAACAGACAACGGACCAAATGTGGTGCAGTGGTTAAAAAAACCCCTTTTTTTATTAGAATCAGCACCCACCAACGCACAGTGTGGCAGAATCACGATTTAGCTGGCAAAAAAATAAATGAAATGAAGCATTCAGCGCCGCGAATCCTTTATAAATATAAACAATATAGTTCGGGGCACCTGGTGTTATGACTAATTCTCGGTTTGAGCGCTACCCCCCTCCCTCCACCACCACGAACAAAGCACTTTGTGTTGAGTTTTAATCAAGTGAAGTACTTTCACAAATTGGTCTCTACTTTTTCAGCTTGTTTTGCGATAAAAATAGTCTTTCTAAATTTTTTTAAAAAAAGATGGATCCTGAACCCTCAGGTATGATATTGCAAATATAAACTGTTTTTCTAAAGTTTATGTAAGTTGAAATTATATTAAAAAAGTTCTAATTGTAGCTAATAAAATTTAATTTTTTTTCTTGTTAATTTATTTTATCTTAGTGTAAAAGTAAACTTCCCCGCGGCAATTTTTGCAGGAACTTGTAGTGCCTTCTACATATATTGATATCCAACATGAATATGATGTGCATGTTTGCGCCATTTTGACTTATTCACTTTTTTATACTGCTCCAAAAATTAAAAAAAACGCATTTAAATAGCTTTTTGTTTGAAATACATTAAACTGGAAATTACTTTTGTGAAAATTCTGGTAAAATATTTTTAATTATAAAATATATTATCAGGAAAACCTTATGCAACTTGATTTTTGTCCGTAACTAGTGTATAAAGTGGAGTTGTGACGATGTCTCAGAAACTGTCTCACCATTCTCAAAAAAGCTTGGATCTAGTGGGAAATCTATAGTGAATTTTTTTTGATTGATAATTGTAAAATTAGTTCAGCAGGCTTTCTTTCAACTTATCTATAATAATAAAAGAAAGAGTCTGTGTGTCTGTGTGGTGTTGTCTTCGGATCGTAAAATACCTACTTATACTGCCCTAGAAATTCGAAATTTTTAAGATAGATTCCCTTTAATACCAACGTGTGCACCTGAGGCTTAGTTTTTCATTTTGTTCCGTTTTTAGAGAAAATTCGAATTTTCTGAAAAAAAATACACCACTTTCGCTCAAATCCGATCATTTTTTCTCTTCCTGATGCATCGGCTAAAAAATTAAATAAACTTTTAACGAAAACGTTTTTCAAAGTTATGTCGTTGCCATTACTTTAGAAAAAATTTATTTGAATAAAATTGCAGTTCTCTGTGACAATCGCAGTCATCATTCCGAATTTGATGATGTCATGAACCTACTCATACATATCAAACGTTTAAAGATGTTGCATAATGTTTATTTATTCTTTTGCCATAACTCAGACTAAATTCATTATTTGAAAAATAATGACAGTTTCAAGTGACGTAATCCGCCAGTCTTCATTCCCGGATTTTATTGTGGGTTTATTTGTGATTTTTTCATTGATTTTTCTGTTGACTGCATGTATGCATATTTAAGCAATAAATGTATAGTTAAGCTATTACTGAACTATGATGGTTATAAAGGCATCGCACTAGGCATTAGTGTTTTATGTGCTTTTTTTTCGCCAAATGACTTTTTCAATTGCATTTTTCTAGTTACGCATGTATGCATATTTAAGCAAAATGTTAGTTAAGCTATTCTGAATATGACGGTACATATGAGCACATAGCTAGGTAGCTTATTAGTGTTTTATGCTTAATTTTTCGCCAAAACGTGCCAAATCGCAAAGTTTTAATTAGAGGAATTCTGATAATTATGAGGCAATTATAGCGTATTTTAATAATTTTAAGCAATGACGGTTTGATATCGACGTCATTGTTTATGATCCTGATAAAGGGATATATGGGTACTATTATCTATTTGCATATTTTATTCCCAAAACGGTAAATGCTATAGTTTATGTATTTATGTCTATAATGTTGAATGAACATATGTAATTCTTGAGGTTTATAGTATTTTATTTTTGATTTTTAGGCGAGTTCAAAGATTGATGTATTATCTTTTATTGCAGATTACGTTCAAAGAGCTTGTTTAAAAAGAATGGAATTATATGATATGAGAGGAATCTTGGTACAAACCTTTACGAAAAATGGTTTTTTATCAGAATCCTAAAAGTGTACAAAGCCGGATAGTGAATCAAGCGATTAATATAATATATTCTTTTCGCATATTACAACGCCGCGGTCTCATAGAACAAATGGTTTAAAAAAGTAAAGAATTCTTATATTTAAAACAAAAAAATAATTACTAAAAACTTTAAAGTGTACTTATTTATTCATAATTAACTATTTTACATTAAATACAACCAACAAAATTTTTATAAATCACTCCAGTGAATTAATGCCAGCTCATTTGGTATCGCGACACACTGTGCAACGTGTAGAAAACCCCAAGATCTCCATTTCGGATTTTCGAACACATTGCAATGCTTTCATTTCCTTACATTTCATGTTAAGTGATTGAAAGTAAGAACTACGAAGGAAATATTATATGAATTTTAGACATACTTTGGTATCGAATTTCAATAATGAATTTTCCAGTGAACCTCAAAAACGCAAGAATTAAACCTCGAATATTTCATCCAGTTCTTAAAAGTGCACGAAATAATAACATATTAATTCATTGAAACAACCAGGGGAAAAATGAACAGCATTAAAAACCACAGATCTTTCTGTTGAACCCGTCATAATTTGACATCGGGAATATTATCAAGCATAATTGAAGAGCTTAGTGGAAGAACGTGCTAAGTGACATTTTTGAAAAATTGATGTTTTTGTGTCAATGAACGTATTACTAACTTATTCAACATTAACAAGTTCCCCTTTTTATAAACTTTAAATTTAGTACATTTTTTACGGTTTGCAAGTACCGTTTTCATTTCAACATATCTGAGTGCAAACAAAAAACTTTAAAGCTCAATTTCAGTTTTCACCTTTTTGTCACTTAGCACGTTCTTCCACTAACTCTTCAATTGTCAAAATATAAACAAAACTAGATTTA
Organism: Oedothorax gibbosus; assembly: GCA_019343175.1. Taxonomy (NCBI): domain Eukaryota; kingdom Metazoa; phylum Arthropoda; class Arachnida; order Araneae; family Linyphiidae; genus Oedothorax; species Oedothorax gibbosus. The sequence goes on along the minus strand of CM033271.1, from coordinate 6,594,206 downwards.
CATCTCTAAAAATCAGACGTGGACACTCAAGCAACATCCGGTTTCCGCAGCTAATTCGGAGTTTTCTCTACTTCTACGGGAAGTCCCGAATTTTCTTGCATACTCCATTAGAATGAGAAAATTGCAACTGACAAACATTTCAGTTGATTTGGTTAACGCCTCGTAAACTCCTGTCAAGTGACGAGGCTGACTCTGAATGGTAACAAATTTACTTAGAATAAAAAAACCGCTAAGACTTACATTATAATAATCTAACAGCAGGGCATGATTTCCGGCAGGGCAAACGGGGCACGTGCCCAGGGCCCCCCACTTTAAGGGGGCCCCCAAATTTTCTTCATGAACATTTATGCTCAATACAACTGCCCCAAACTTTTTAATATGAAGTATGCAAAAAAACTAAATTCATGAACAAAAGTTGACTATGAAATTGTGTTTAAAATCTGAATTAAATCAATTGTTTTCAGTGTTTCTTTGGCACACAACAGTGACAAAAAAAATGAAATAGTAAATTTGACAAAAATGTCAGATACAATCTAGTCAAACTCTAAACGTCCGATAGCTGTTAATGGAGAATTGGCAACCCTAAATCTGTTAAACATAATTTCAACTGACAACCCAAGTCACATGAGATTGGCGTAAAATCTTTTCGTGTTTTTTTTAGACTAGAATTAAAAATAAAAAAAATAGGAGAGTTTTGTTTTATATATTTTTGGAACAAAATTTAAAATATTTTTTTTTATTATCTAAAGGTGAATGCATTATACCGACAAAAACTTTCAAATAATTTTATATTAAGGTTTACCATGGCAGTCTGGACGCCAAGAGCAGTGATAGGTTGCCAAATGCAGAAACCTTTCTTTCCAATATTCAATGATTCTCCCAACCGGTAATTTTCTATTTAATATGCTCAGTCCGTGAAATTGTAGTAATTGTTTTGCGGTTTTTCTCTTATTTATTTTCAATGCCAAATAGCTAAGCGCGCTTCAGTTAATTTCACTATCTCTAATGAGCATAAAAAATTTCTCTTGTTTAAATAGTAAATGGTTTTCAGTTACCGATCCTTATAATCATTATGAATTGAAATTACAAACTTTCATTACTACTTTCCGAATGGATTATGTAATTACTCTTGAAGATTTCAGCAATGGAATAGTTTATGGTGTCAAGATGATAAAGCAGGATTTACAGTGTTGTGATTGACATGGATGGATGGTAAAAGTATTTTTTAAAAGGTAAGTTTATTTACTTATCAATCTTAAATTCTTCAAAAGCATTAGAAGCTATTCATATTTCTTTTTTATTGAATAGTTATAATATTTACTAAGATTGATTTTTATAATATTTTGACGGTAGCGTAAGATGAAAGTCCATCATTTATGTAATGTCCTGAGTTATAAATTATACGGTGTTTAGGTACTCTTAATTCAGATAAGCACTTACATTTCAGTTACCGGTCCACAAAATCAAAATTGAAAGTCCTTTTTAATGTAAAAATTTGAAGATATTACGTATAAGCTTTCAATACGTTTTTTTTTTATCTGTCATCCACTTTTACATCCTGGACCACAAGTACCATAGATAGGTGTGATACGTTAATTATTTAAAACAAAAAAAAATCTTTTTAAATTTGCAATGAACTTCAAACTGGAATTTTTTTGAGGAAATTTCGGTGTTTTGGACATACCGACAGTCGACATTCCTACAGGTCATAAGCCTGACAGGTTCGAAATCCCAACAAATCAGTAAATTAATGCCATTATGCTGAAAGGGCACATTCGAAATTTCGGGTGTGGGACATAATCCCAACCAGCCAGGATCCCGATCCACCCAGAATCCATAATTCCGAAAAGGACGAAATGTCGACAGGATCGAATTTCCGATACTAGAAATACGTATTTTTTGTTTATTCTTCGATTTTTTCGAATTTAGAATGTTTCTTTTAAATTACACATAAACTCCTTGTTGTTAAAAAAAAAGTTGTGTACTATTAATAATTTGAACTCAGCGCGTAAAACACAATTAACTTGCTACATTACCTATTGTAAGAAAAAATTATGTCCATCGGCAACGGATCACATAATAAGTAAGTGTCTAACTCCAAATTATAAAACGAAAACACTTTAAAAATAAACATAAACAAGGAACAATTTTAATTACTCCGATTAAATATGTTTGCGATTTCCGTATAAAATGCATTTCGAATATAAGACACTTTTTTCGAATCAAAAGTATTTTATGTTTACATAGCAATAAAGGAAAAGCCCTCTTCCCAAATGCAAAAATTAGTACTTAAATTACCCTTTCAGCATAATGGCATTAATTTACTGATTTGTTGGGATTTCGAACCTGTCGGGCTTAACGCTCTCTCAAACCGAAAAACTCGCTGCGCTCGGCCCATGGTACATTAAGTTATTCATCGAAATGCAATTTGGGGTTTGCCAAATGCAATGAAAATTATGTTGAGAAGGGCGAATGAGTACGACTGTCTGCGGATCTTCAAACCAAAGCGACCCTGTGTTAGCCCAATGAAAAAAAAAATCTTTTCAAGCCACACTTCTCTGGCTGTATTGAATATTTAATACAAAAGGTGTTTTTATATGATAAATGTAGCTGGCAGGTCCCTATAATCCTCTTTTTTGAAATTGGTTCGAATATGTTTTGTAAAATTATTTATCCAAATTTTTTTTAAAAAAAAATTCGAACCAATTCAATATAGTGGGATTATAGAGACCTGCAGAGTCAGATACATTTATTACATAAAAAACAGTTTGTTAAAATATTGAATACAGCTGGAGAAATGTGGCTCAGAAAGTTTATTTTTTCATTGGGCTAACACAGAGGCACCTAGGTTCGGAGACCCGCAGACAGTCAGGCTCCTTCGCCCTTAAATTATTTGTAATTAAATATTTGTATCAGTATTATATAATTTTCTGATAAGGTAAATCGCGCAAATCTCCCCATATTGGTTACTGTATTATTGCTTTTGAGTCGCTCTTTTAAGAAACGCTCAGCATGTCTTATTCACATAGCCTCATATTTTCAAGAAATTTAAATTTAATTTTGAATAACACTTCTATCCTTAAAATTTTAATTTCCATACTAAAAACATGTTTTCCATGGTAATGGTGTGGTAAATAACTCAGCTACCATAGTTAATGGGGTTGTTTCACGACTGGAATGGCAACAGTTCCAACATTTTGTTTAAATTGGTTGCCTGGAATTACTTTTGTTTTGGTATTCGAAAATGAGTTTTCTAAGAATATTTTATTTATTAATTTTTTTAATTCCAACTTCTTCGTGTGCTGTTGGTTGTACAAGACAGTACCTGAGTATTGTTTTAATTTTGTGTCCTTCCTGAATAACATTTGTTTTGAACAATACAGTATTTTCTTACCTTACTAAAATGAACGTTGGGTATAGACTTTTCTTTCAATAGAACTAAAGCTTTTCTGTTCGTGAATCACGTTAAATTGCTGTCTCATACATTTGCTTTATTTCTACGCATAAGGCAAAGTTTAATCTAAACCGAAATATTCTGACAACATTGACGTTTTGGTAATGCTGTGCATTCTTGAAATTTAATCAAATTAAAACTGCAACGTTTAACCCTTTCAGTCCCAATGATGCCATTTGGCATCATCGTTTTAGAATTTTTTTCTGATCGTCTATATCCAATTATGATATCCAAAACTACATCATTCGATTCTTCAAACTTATTTTTATTCGAAAATATTTTTTATTAATGAGAATAGATGTCAGCCCTATTTTTTTTTAAATTGGAAAATAGCTAACATGCGTTTCACTTCATTTTTGAAAAGTTGACATAATTAAAACACTATTTTAACTATTTTGGTTAAAATAATTACTAAAAAAATTATGAGAATATGTTCAGATACTTTAAAATATATAAATAGAGGTTTTTTTGTTAAAATAATTTTTACAATTTGTTGTTTTCCATTATTGCAAAGTCATGATGCCAAATGGCATCATTGGGACCTGGGTAACTCAACCCCTATTGGCGACTTGGCTGTGTAGGTTCACAACTTTGTGCATGCTTTCTTGAAATTTATTTTTTTCAATTGGGAAATTATCCTAAGTTAAATTTATACATACTAGGGGGCTCCGCCCCCTGTTCGCTATCGCTCGCCAACCATCGGATTCTCATTGGCCGCTTCGCGGCTAGCTTGCTGGTGAACTTAACTTTTCCAACCCAACTTTGCACAGGCATATGCATATTTTGCAATCCAGGTCTGTATCTATGACAAAATTATGTATCGAGCCTTGGTAATATAGTTATATTCAGTTCAGCCGCAAGCTCGCACCCTTGGATATTGCTGCGCAATCTCACTGGCTCGCAAGCTTGGATACTTCCTCTCCGCCCCCTGTTCGCTATCGCTCGCCAGTCCCCGGGAATTGCTGCGCAATTCCATTGGAACGCTTCGCGGCAGCCGCAGGGGGCTACGCCCCCTGTTCGCTATCGCTAATTAACCCCCACAGGATCTTGTCACTGGATAAGGCAATGTATATGCTAACGAACGGCGATTTTCCAGATGTTGAACTTGAAAAATCGGATGTAGAACTACACACAATTGTCGAAATTGTGAATAATAAAAGTACAGGCGATGCTGCATATAAAATTTTTCCAACTATAAACGGGTTATCGACAGGGCCGTAACTGCAACTAATTGGGGGGGGGGGGGGCTTTATGGCTCTATCTGAAATTAGTGTTTTGACGCCTAAACCTTACCTTAAGTTACCTTTAATTTATTTGAAGTTAATGTACAATTAAATTTGGAAACGTAAACATTACTTTAGTTTTTGTAATAAACTTAAACAATTCTTAATTAACTTATACATGCTCAATCGAATTACTTCATGCACCGAAATGTGGAATAGTTGACTTTCATTAGATTTATGTAAAATATTGATGTTTGTATTAATTTAATCTTCAATAACTAATTGTACTTCACCTTATTTTCTTAATATTACATACTTACTTAATACTTAATACTAATTACTTAATATTCTTATAATTACATAAAAATTAATTTTTAATTTAATTTAAGATTTAATTTTGAATTAAAAGTTTTTTTTTTACATTTACAAATTTTTCTTAAAGTAATAAAAACTTAAATAAATGCTTTCATGCTTCGAATTGAATATAAAAATGTTTTCTTTTTTGGCATCATTTCAAAAATCAGTTATAAAATAATTTTTTTTTTCGTATGGAACTCTTATCTTAGACCTAAAGTGAGATTATATTGTGAGTATTAGATTTTTTGTAGTGTAGAAAATTTTGGGACTGAAAGGTTAATAATCAACAAGGATAAAGACAAGTTGCACGTAAAGGACTCTAAAAGAAACAGACCAACACAGAACTTTAAATAGCAGACAACAAACCCTCATTTTGAGAGTGAAATCGAAACAACCAATGAAATCGCAGGAAAAGCAAAAATGAAAACAGGAGAGTTACATCATCTGAAACATCATCATGGAGGGCTTAGGTTTTACCTTAAATAGCCGGATCAGAGGACATGATCAGAAATTGAATAAATCGAACTTTAGAAGGGAGGTAAGAAAACATTATTTTTACAATAGAGTTGTCAATGAGTGGAATGCTTTACCAGATTATGTTGTGCATTTGAAGAGAGTAGAAGAATTTAAGAAGAAACTTGACGGTCATTGGAAACTGGTAATGTATTAGATTTTTATTTTGGACCAACCTTGCTGGGCCTCTGGCCTGTTGTTGGTCGACAATTTTTGTATTTGTATTTGAAAGAACCTCTTTGTCGTAGGGGGATATAAATGTTCGACAAGCGTACTTGTACAAAACATTTGGTCATGGTTTGAGTTTGTGCAAGTCCCCATCAAACTTTAAAATAAAAAACTTTTTCCTCTTACTTTCTTTGCATCGAAAGAAGATAAAACTATCTGACAGTTCGAGATGTCAATAGGTCAAAATATTCCCTCTCATAAACAATTAATATCTTGAAAATATCTCTGACGTATGATACCGAGAAAATATAACGCGTCTGACCACCGGAATTTGGAACACACACATAAAAAACTTCCACTATCTGTTCTCTGTTGCTGCATCTTATTTTTTGTCTTAAAATTGAATGTTCAACATTCAATTTCAGTTAATAGTGTATTTTAAAAGTTAAATGGACTAAAAACTTTTAAAAGGTGATTAAAGAGTAATAAATTAGTTCAATTAAAAACTTCCGTGTGTCTCAGAATGACTAGTATAACGTCTGATATGATAAAATGATTCAACGTTCGTCAGTGGTTTTAGAAAGATCTTATTTCAACTAAGAGCTTTAATATCTAAAGTATAGTATAAGACAGATGAATAAACATGTAAGTTGAGATTTTTTCTTTCTTTTTAGGATTTTAAAGAAAATTTACTTTTAGTATTGTATAATAGAGTGGCATTATTACCAGAAATTGTAAAAATTTCGGTAATTTTTTCAGGCCACGACTCTGAATATTAAAAAAAACATACCTTTCCTATACTTCAAGTTCGAACTACTATTTTAAAGATTTTAATAATCTGCTATTATGATTTTTAATAAACATTCACTGCTTCATAAACGCTTAAAAAGTTTAAGAGCAAATAATTTAATTATGATGCGTAGGTAGTCATACAGTTTCACACTTAAATGCAAATTTGCACAAATATCTGTAATGGTAAATATTTTTTTATTTTTTGTGTTTCGATATTATTCCTTAGATAAAGTGTTTTATAGAATTATATTGTTGTTATGCATAAACTTTTTACGTCATATACTCGTATATGCTACTTTTAGATGAATTTTTTCATAAAATACTAGTACTTTTAAGCAATAGTATTGTACAGAAATTTTAGCAAAAATTCATTGAACAGTTTACAGTAAGACCGGAAATAATAAATTATTTATAAAATAATTAATTTCGAAATTTTATATCACTAAACATTTGATTATTCCATGAAAGCATTTTAATACTTAAATTGCCAAACAAAGCTTAATCTAAACAAGTAATTGTGCAAGAATGGTTTGCAAATAATTATTTTCTTTGATAAAGAAAATGTAATTTTTTTTTGGATTTTAAAGAAATTTCAACAAACATAGTTTTCTAAAGATATAAATAATGTACTCAAATATATATTTTTGATACTATTTATAATTATACAACAATTCGAACCAATGCCAAAAAATTTAATTCTAGAAACAATGACGTCATCTGAATTTTTCATAATTACGAAATGTGCTGTCTGCGATTTGAAATCGTGTTCAATTGTAAAAAGAGGATATATAAAATGACTCGTATCTGGAGCGACAAATGACACTCTAGTTTATTAAACCAAGTAATGTCCCAATGTGTGAAAGACCACTCAACACTTTCATAAGATTTTATCGTTTTGCGTAAGATTTTATAAATTTTAAAGATATTTTTCATGTTATAGAATTATTATATAGTTTTTGATGCTCTAGTTTGTCTTCTAGTGCATCATCGGAAGAAAATTATTAACGATTTCTGAGTACGTATGTAGTAGCTTTAAAAATTTGCCTTCGCATTTTGAACGCCTTTCTAATTCCAATTCAAAACATACACTTTTTTCTCCTTGATTATATAAACAATCTACCATTTCTAATGTAAATTAACCCAGTAGCACATAATGGAATGAAAATGTTACTAACTGGTTGAATTCATCATGTATTTCCGTTTAGTAAAATATATCGTTTAAAAAACGCTGTTATTACGTAAAAAATAGTTTAATTTCAACAGTTATGAAATCGATTTTTCCGCGTTGGACTTTTGGATTTAATTGGTTGCACCTAAATATCTCAACCTTTTTTTGTAGGGATATTCATTGTTATAATTTGAAATGAATCTCAGTTTGAAATCTTGAGTCGTCAAAGTTGGCAGTAATCACATCGCTGGCTGACAAGTTCTGATTCCGAAACATGCCATCCATATCGATAAAAACAAAAAGTTCTAAAAGAACTAAAATAGCATATAGTTTTCTGTTACTTACTAAATACTACTGAACAATCAAAGAATCACAGTGTGCTACATATATTACGCCAATCCAAACTGATTTATAACACAAATAAATTTTCCATCATTTATTAATACTAAAAGATAAAAATTTCTCATGCTATTGTTGATATGGCAACAGCAATGTAAATGACTAAAAATAATTTCAATGCTAATTCAGTGAGAATTCGCCCACAATTAATCCGTCCGTACGGATGTACAGATAGACGGACCAAGAGTATGAAAGTTGGGTCTCTGAGGTCATACCTTTCTAACAAAAAGAATTTTTTAAGATCCGACGGATAGAACTGATTTTGGAAGGGGAATCGACAGCGACATCGTCAGCATGTCAATACCTACTTTTACATTTCGTAATTCTTTCGAATTAAAAAAAAAAGTGGGCTGAAAACTCGACACAATCTCGGGTTTCCTGAGTTCACTGGGACACATGCTATTAAATTCTGTAGAGTCTTAAATCTCGACGTTATTAGCGTATGAAATAGATCGAAGTTTTTTTTTAAACTTCATATCGATAAAAGACCTTTGCTACGCAGTTAAAAAAAATTTGCGAGGTTACACCGGAATCCTAGAACTTTTAAGCTGCCACCACTATTTGGAGCGTTGATTTACCCCTTTTATTGCGATGCATCACAGTTATTTTTTCACCTCAAAATTCGTAAATCGACGCTCCTAATAGTGGTGGCAGCTAGAGAGTTCTTGGATTCCTGTGCAACCTCACACATACTTATTGAAATTTGTCTAAAGCTTTTAGCTTTTCGAATTCCGTAAACAAATTTCTATTTAAATTTTTGAATTAAAATTTAAATTAAGTTTTAGAGTTGCTATTTAAATTTTTGAATTAAAATTTAAATTATCTGAAAATATCACTATTTATCGTGACACTTGCAGCTTGAAAAGGCCACAACATTTTTTTTTCTTTTACATTTATTTCATTCAAAATGCAAAACAAAAAATATTTTTCATGTCGTAATTCAACCGCGAGTTATGAAATATATTAAATTAAAAATTACGAACAATTTTCGTCGCGTATTGTACAGCTGGGGGAAAAAACGATCCACCCCTCGTTACTCGGCTGCTATTGATCAGGGAATTTTGCGAAAGTTGTCAATTTTCAGGAAATAGCGTAAGGAATTGAAAACTGGCAACAAAAATTGTATAAGGGGTCGTCTACATCGATCTACTTTATCGATTTATGTAAAAAAAAAATTAGGGTTGCTATTCATATTTTATTTTTTCTTATTTAATAAATTTAAATAAGAAAATATTAAAAATGAAAAAACTTGTGATTTGTTTTTGGAAGATTAGGAAGTATATAATGAAAAAAAATCTTTGTTTAATTAATTTTATTTGTGGAGGTATGAATAAAAGTTTGCGAAACTTTTTTAACATTATGAGCGTTCAACTTTGAATGCTTATATCTCAACAAATAATGCAAATTAATTAATTTTCTTTTGATCTAGGGTATTTTGAAGATGATAAACATTTATATATAAAAAATTGGTTGTTGCCTTTGGAATTTTCAAATTGGTACTCATTTTATATGTAGACGACCCCTTATACAATTTTTGTTGCCAGTTCTCAATTTCTTACGCAATTTCCTGAAAATTGACAATTTCCACAAAATTTCCTGATCAATAGCAGCCGAGTAACGAAGGATGGATCGTCCCCCCCCCCTGTACGTATTCGGTAAGGTAACAGAGACATAAGCATACTTTAAAATAAAAAAAACATGCTTTAGAAATGTTCAAAAAAATATTTAACCTTTTCCTTCGTTTTCCGCATTTATTTAAAGGCTGAAAAAATTCAAACTAGGAAAAGAAGATTCTATTAGTCTATATAGCAACAAAAGTAGGAGAAGTTTGACTTAAAAGGGCAATTTTAAACTTTAGGTTCTTTTTCATTGCCTAATTAAGGCTAGAAAACTTTGAAATTTACAGTTATCCTTATTTTATCGTTTAACATAAACTATAAAAATATTAAGTCTTGCAAACTCTACGTAGGGAATAAAAATAACAATGGGTAGTCTTCGTCTTGCCTGCGTTGGAATACGTCGTCTTACTCGGTGAAACTATTTTTTTTAGTTTATTTATCAATGTTCAATTTAATAATCAGCAACCTAAACGATGCACTTGTTATAGATTTCGAGTTGTATTTAAAGAATTTTCTATTGAAAAATTGAAACAAAAATAAAAAATAGTCGCGCAGTTTTTACCGTGGTGAAGTTCACAAATTTCAAAAGCAGGGATAAAAACACCCTTTTCTCTCTACTAATCGCAAAAACAATTATCATTTGCAGTGATCCTTATTATTAGTCACCCAGGTCTTAAAATGTACTTACTAAATTTCAAGCATCCCTTATTGCAGAGCAGAAATTCCATTTTGAATTTCACAAATTTCAAAAGCAGGGATAGAAAACACTCTTTTCTCACAAATTTCAAAAGCAGGGATAGAAAACACTCTTTTCTCTCTACTATTCGCAAAAACAATTATCATTTGCAATGATCCTTATTATTAGTCACCCAGGTCTTAAAATGTACTTACTAAATTTCAAGCATCCCTTATTGCAGAGCAGAAATTCCATTTTGAATTTCACAAATTTCAAAAGCAGGGATAGAAAACACTCTTTTCTGACAAATTTCAAAAGCAGGGATAGAAAACACTCTTTTCTCTCTATTACTCGCAAAAACAATTATCATTTGCAATGATCCTTATTATTAGTCACCCAGGTCTTAAAATGTACTTACTAAATTTCAAGCATCCCTTATTGCAGAGCTGAAATTCCATTTTGAATTTCACAAATTTCAAAAGCAGGAATAGAAAACACTCTTTTCTCACAAATTTCAAAAGCAGGGATAGAAAACACTCTTTTCTCTCTACTATTCGCAAAAACAATTATCATTTGCAATGATCCTTATTATTAGTCACCCAGGTCTTAAAATGTACTTACTAAATTTCAAGCATCCCTTATTGCAGAGCAGAAATTCCATTTTGAATTTCACAAATTTCAAAAGCAGGAATAGAAAACACTCTTTTCTCACAAATTTCAAAAGCAGGGATAGAAAACACTCTTTTCTCTCTACTATTCGCAAAAACAATTATCATTTGCAATGATCCTTATTATTAGTCACCCAGGTCTTAAAATGTACTTACTAAATTTCAAGCATCCCTTTATTGCAGAGGAGAAATTCCATTTTGGTCATCTTGCCTTATCTTCCCTTACCTATGCAATATGTGGCTAATATTTATAGGACATATTATAACTTAACCCCCTCAAAGTCTTATATTTTGTACCCCAATTAAACTTAATAACTTAAATTATCTTTTTCATATATACTTAATATCACTTAGCCTTTTTGTGTTGTGTCCCAACCACACCCTGTCGGCGACAAACAGTCGCCTAGATCAATCGTTCCCACAGAAACTGTTTAGTAATCACATTTTTTAAGTTGTACTTTCTCATACTCTGATTGGTCAGTGAAGCAGAGCTCGAGATTTTGCGCCATTTTTGTAGGCATTCGATCACACTCTCTCGTCGGCTGTCACGACAAATCAACCTTCTCCTGATGAATAACTCTTAAATAAAAGATCTTTAATTACTCCGAAATTTCCCTGTCGACTTATTTTACATACATGTAACTGATTTATGAGAGAACGGACACACTTCCTAAAAAAATCTTTAACTCAAGTTTTTTGTCGTAATAAAAACATGTGTGTATAAAAACAACTGCTTTTATGTACAAACATAACTGTCGCTGTAATTGTTCTGTTATAAATAAAGACTCTTATAGGAATAATTATAAAAGTATAATAAGAATTCTTCATAATAAACACATGACAAAATACATATATTCATTTTTAGTTAGTAAAATTAATATATTCCTATAAGGCTATATCTTTAGCTAGTATTGCATTTTTACAATGTATGTAGTACAACGTTTCATTACGTGTTAAAACTCAAGTGAACTGTTAAAAACTCAAAAGGGGTCAATTCTACAGAAACATTTCCTTCGCGCCTCTTATGTTAAATAAAAGGGACGAAGAGTTGAAAGGAACTCTCCAAAGAACCTGGCCTTTTTTACATTTTAGTGATACAATTAGAATAGTTACGTAACATAAAATTAGACCATGTTTTAAAATATTTCATCGCCATCGAAAACGTTGACATACTAATACAGATATCCAGCATCTAGTTCATAAGAAATTTAGAACACGAAGTACTTTAATATACAACTTAGAAATAAACATAGTCATGAAAACTATTTAATTTCGAAAACACCTTATCTATCTTTGTGCTCAATATACTTATCGAAATCCACGCCAACATTTTGACCCAAATATAATTGCTATAAGGTATTATTGTAAGAGCTGCCGGAAAAAGTTGCAACTTCATGTAGTTTTGACCGTTTTAAACTGAGTTACTAAGTTCTTGTTAATAAAGTAGATTTTTCGACACTTTGATTTTTCTTAGTTGATTGGAAACATAATATTTTCAGGAAGGGAAAGTGAATGACAGACGGAAAATGCGATTACAGTAATACCTTCTACATTTTACGTAATAAATGTAATGTGCAAATCAAATCGTTCTTCCTTAAATAAAGGTAAAACAAGTATCTTAAACGTAATTTCATGTCAATTCCATGTCAAACGTCATGTTAGGCGTCTTATATGCGAAATATCTTTGCTATTTAAAAATTATTAATAAATCTACAGCTTAATTTTTTTAAAATCAAAATGTTTGCTAGAACCACGGCCAACTTAAATAACAAGGCCAGAGCAGCTCTCCCAAACATGAGCGTAGACGGAAATTTTGACGTCACTGTTCCCAGTGCCGAAGATCGAGAAACTAGTTCGGACGCATTCGGATTCTTAAATTGTGGTCAGCCGTGAATGAGTGGTTCCGAACAGGTTTCGAGACGGGTTGTCTTAATCTTCGGAACAACGTCACTCGGAACTATGACGTCAAAATTTCCGTCCCCGAGTTTGTTTGGGAAAGCTTCTTCGGCCTTAGTAGTTGAGTAGGCCGTGCTAGAACCCGTCATTGTTAATCAGACACTTTACGTGTCTTAAAAATTGATTCCGCTTTGTGTCTGAATTTGAAAACGTCTTAAAATGGCCGTTTTCTAGACTTTCCAGTCACCAACCGTCTCTGTAAGAGAATCACAGTTTCTTTATACTCTTTTGATATCTTAAATTATGAAGATATTCTGCAATTAAGGGGCTTAATGTGTTTAAATTAACATTTGAGATACTTTTTGTCTTAATTTAAGACATAACGATTTTCTGTGTGGTAAACAAATCTAAATAAGTACGCATTCTGTTTTATACTTTGATGTCTTGAATGCTGAATTGTTTGTGTTTACATGATTGATTAAAGCTTAAATTTAAAACAATTTTTTAAAAATAAAAACAAGTAGCAAAAGCTGTGTGATGACAAAAATTAAAGCTGTTATTTGCCTTTTATTCGGTTTATGGCTTTAAATTTAAAATTTTAAGATGCCACGCATCTAACTTTTATTTTTGTTTTAGACAAATCGTTGCAAAATGGAACATGGTGCCTTAAAACAACAGTGGCCGCTGGCAGTGTTGTGTGTTTTTCTATTTATTTCTACGACTACAGGTTCAGACGCGAACTCTTTACAAATCGAAATATGGACGAAAGACAATGAAACGGCAAAGTCTTACTACCAACCCATTTCTGACACAAACACAGAAGAGCCAAATACATTAACTTTATCCGAATCTGACATTAATCTCACCAATTCGACAAACGAGGAAATCTCAGACTCACGTGATTATTCTGATCGTGGAGCTTTCTATTACGCATCTAGCAGTGGTGCACGCCAAGACGATACTAGTGTTCATTTATTTATAAAACCCGAACAACCATCCAAAAAAGAAACAAAAAACATTCCTAATTCTGAAGGAGTAGGACTTCTGTGCATCGGACACTGCTCGGAAAATATTAGTGAACATTCCGATTCCATGGTCTCTAGTGTAAATAAAATACCAGAAAGCATGGTAAGAAACGTTTCTGAAAATTCCCTAGTGACCACTGTTAATAGAAATCCTGAAATGACATCAAAGAACATTTCTATAAATTCCATGACGTCCACTTTAGATACAAATCAAGAAATGACGTCAAATGACTTTTCAGGAAATTCTATTCGTGATTTTGACGCTAGACGGAGTACAACTTTGCCGGATGTTAACGAATATAATAATTCGTTGCATTTGAATGTGAACACTATTGTAGGCGCAAGAGAGCCTACAAATTCTTTCAAAATTGGAAATCGTACGCTTTTTAAAGTTGAAGAAAGTCCTACAATAAATAATGTTAATGACTCTTCCGAAGATTTTTCAGAAAACAATACAGAAATACTAGTAAAAAATTCATCTGTAAGCGATAAACCATCTAATATATATGAAGACAATCCTCTTCAAAATCTCATATTTGAGAATAACCGGACAGTCAGCCCAACAATAAACATACTTCCTGAAAGCGAACTAGAAGGACGTTTTGCTTCAGAGTCTCTATCTGATCAACTAGTTGCAGCCGAGATGGCTACAACTAGCCAAACTAACAATAATAAAACGGCGGTTACAGAAGTAGAGGTACTACCAGAGAAAGAACTTCTAGGAAGAAGTTTTGCTTCAGAGTCTCTATCTGAACAACAAGTTGCAGCAGAAATAGCTACAACTAGGTTAACTAGTAATAATGAAACGGCGGTTCCAGAAGTAAAGATACTGCCAGAGAAAGAACTTCTAGGAAGAAGTTTTGCTTCAGAATCTCTGTCGGAAGAACTAATATCACCAGATACTACAACAACTAGACGAACCGATATTATTGAAAAGGCAGTTCCAGAAGTGCAAATGTTGTCGGCAAATGAACTTCTAGGAAGACGGTATGCTTCAGATTCTCAGTCTGAAGAACTAGTTGATGCGCCAGAGACTGCTACAACTAGGAGAACTAATAGTGTTACTCGTGGGTCTTTGTTGCCTGTTTTACCACCTGGAACTCCAGAAAAGACTGCAACAGAAAAAGAAAACTTTGAAAGAAAGAATTTGACAGACGAGCAGCTTATAGAATTGATATCTCATTATAGGACACCACGAGGTAAGTATCATGTATTATTTGATTTTACATCATTGTAGGGAGATAAAGTCTATTTGACTAGAGCTGCAATTAGAATGGGAGGAAATTATAATATACTGATGGAGTGTTGACCAGGGGAGAGGTGATCGATTGGCATAAAGCAAATGATTACATAAAAAAAAATCGCCGTTAGTAAGGGTAAGGGCACACTCGTGCAACGCCGTGTTTACAAAGCTAGTACTTTAATAAATGCAAAAATTTAAATTAAAAAAATACTTCTGCTTTTTAAAATAAAGTTGGACTCAAAAAAAATATCTCGAACCACCATATATAATACAAACCCATTTTGATAGATAGTATGATGTCATTTAAACTAATTTATAAGGCAATGATAAATTTTCTTCCAATTTTTATATCTAATAAATAAGTGGTAATAACTCGTCCAATAATATAAAATCTCGTGATTTATTAAACCGATAACTACAGAATGGAATAAGCGAAATGAAATTCTAATGTTATTTAAATAGACTATAATGATTAGTATTATTTTAAAATTTTAAATACACTTGTAATTAATTTTTTAAAAAAGAAATTTGGAATGTAGCCTAGTTTGAAGTTTTGTTTCAATTTGACGTATCACACTTGTTAGGGCATTTGTTGTATGGGCTATGAATTTGGTGACAGACATACGGACGGATTGAATCATTATAAAACCTTCAATTTCAGCTTCCACACTACGTTTATAACGTAAAAAGTGGAAGGTTTTATAATCGTTCAGTCCGTCTGTCTGTCTGTCCGTCCGTCCGTCACCCACTTTCATAGAAAGAACCACAAGTCCCACATACAAGTGGGATACGTCATTTTGAAGCAAAAAATCAGATTAGGCTACATTCCAAATTTCATTAAAAAATTTAAATTAGAAGTTTATTTAAAATTTAAATAACTAAATTTTTTTTATCTACATTGAAATAACATGCAAATTCCATTTTTATTCATATTTTCACTGTTGCTATCCACAAGTCCCACAAACAAGTGGGATACGTCATTTTGAAGCAAAAAATCAGATTAGGCTACATTATAAATTTCATTAAAATTTTTTAATTAGAAGTTTATTTAAAGTTTAAATAACTAAAAATTTAATCTACATTGAAATAACATGCAAATTCCATTTTTATTCAATATTTTCACTGTTGCCATTTCGTTAAACGTACGAGAAACTTTATTTTAAATAAAAATGAACACTTTTAAAAGAATATTTATGCGTAATAATTCAGTTTGGATTGTTGTAATATCACAATAGAGTTCTTTTGATGGTTTATTATATATATGTATGAAGAAAGATGCATAGAGAATTCTAACTTGGCATAAAAAATATGCAAAGTTTCGCTTTTATTTTTAAAGCATCAATTGCACTAATTATATATTTTTCGAACTGTAAATTAATTTAACAAACAATAAATGACTGAATTTTCGAAAGAAAAGTAACTGGTAAATTGTGGCGACACAAAGATATTTATTAAAAAAGATTACATTATTATTCTTCGAACTTCAAACAAATTTAGCAAACGATAAAGTCTAATTATTAAATTTGAGAAAGAAGATTAATGAAAATAGTTAATTTTGGCGTTTAAAAGTTTGAATTACAAATAGCTAACGTCCCTGTTTGTTATTAGAATTAATTCACCATTGCCATTCGCAACAATCGCCAGAGAAACCTAATTCTTTTAGTCAATAAATTAAAATATATTTTTGCGACATCGATCAGTTTGAAATGACGTCAAATATATTTCACTACGAGATTCTTTGTATGTTGATATGAAATATTTTTATTCTATTTAAAAGTGATAAATATTACATATTTATTTTTTGAAATATAAAATTAATTTTGCAAACGATAAGTTATAATTATTGAATTTTCGAAATAAAATAAATAAAACTAGCCAAATTTATCATGTAAATGTTTAATATAGAATTAATGCTGTGTTTGGCTAATTTTTACCTGTTTAACACAAGTTTTGTGTGGAAGCGGGTTAAGTGACAGATTCTGTTACAAACCTACTTGTTTTAGTTATAAACCCAGTGTGAAAGCTGATGAAAACTCTGTAGGGCAAAATACGGTATTTATCTGAAAGACAAATGTTTATTTAGAAAAATATACCATGGATAAGCAAGCTAATTCACAATAAAAGGCATAAAAGTTATAAAGATAAGACCTAAACAAAAAAAAAACGACTAAACGAGGAATTCAATACATTTAGAACTAACATTAAATTGGATTATCCGCTGTTAAATTGTATGATAAATGTATGTCTTTCTTCCAGCTGGCGTGGTGTTTAGCGATATCGATTCCACCGACCGCTGTCAGACAGGCGACGGGACAGACGGCGTCTGCCGACCACCCTCCGAATGTCAGGCAGTTCTCGACTCCTTCAGACAGAAACCGCCGACCATCTGTCGGTGGATCGGAAACATGCCCGTGGTCTGTTGTCCCAATCCAACACTTTCAAGAAGGCTCGAAGTGCCCGGTAAGTAAGTTCAGGAATCGATCCTACGTACATTCACCAGAATAATTATTATTTGGCGAACGCGGTTTGAAATATATCATCAAGGTTGTCATGACTCTTGTTAATATTATGTAGAGCCACTACCTAGTGCTCTTTTTAAAAGTTTAAGACCTGCGATATTATAATGCATGTTAGACCTGGAGCTCGGCACTTAAATTTTAGTGCTTTTTATGCCAAATTTTGTGGGTTTACTTGAAATTTCAGGTGTTTTTACGGCTTAAAATTTCTCATCGCTTTTCGCTTTACTTTTGTTTGTATTACACTTATCGTGATTAGTCTCATCAATGTCATTAATAAGCCCATTATAGTAAAATTTTTTTTTTACATCAATCGCTCCGAACTATACACTGCTAAAAACTTCGGCGCAAGATTGCACCGTAATCCTGGAATTTTCTAGCCCCTGCCACCACTATTTAGAGAGTTACCACTTTTAGAAAGAGTACCACTATTTAGAGAGTTAACCACTTTTAGAAGAGTACCACTATTTAGAGAGTTACCACTTTTAGAAGAGTACCACTATTTAGAGAGTTACCACTTTTAGAAAGAGTACCACTATTTAGAGAGTACCACATTAAATAGTTACCACTATTTAGAGATTCACCACTTTTGCGGTGTATCAAAGTTACGGTTTTACCACAAAATTGGTAAATTCACTCTCATCCAAATAGTGGTGGCAGCTAGAAAGTTCCAGGATTCCGCAGCAATCTTGCGGCAAACTTTTTAATAGTGTAATAAGGATAATGATATAAAACAAATTAATACACTGTAAACTATTTGTAAGTCAGAACACAGCATCCGTGGTGGTAAACGTAACGCCCATACCGATGCTGTAATTTCCAAGCATAATAAGTGCGCGAAAATATCAATAAGTCCCAAAAATAAGTGCAACACTATTTGAGTTGAGCTTAATTATCTTTAAATTCGAGGGCTACACGAGGGATAATGGCGACTGGCGTCATAAATTAGAATCTCACTCATGTGCATTATAGTTCGCCTGTCAATTCTTAGCGTCTCATATATTTTGATTGTGGAAGAGTCTACTTTGAAAAAGGGTAATTAAAATTTTTGGTTTAGGCAAGCGTTACTATATGTTTGTTGATTTATTGCTTTAGTGGGTGCATATTTATTTAAGGTTTAGAAACAGATTGTCAATTGAAGGGTATTGCGGAATTGCATCGGTTTCACTATTACTTCATAGCTATAGTTTAGCGTTTCCAAATGAATAGTGATACAGAATGTGTTAAATAATACATACTGCAGATGCAAATTGAATGAAGATCAAGTCAAGATAGCAAAGAAATGCATGTGCAATCGTTGACGACTTTTAGCTCAATCAATAAGTGACAGGCGAACGATAGTCCACCTGTCACTTCTTGGCATCTCAAATATTTTGATTGTGAAACAATACACTTTGAAAATTGTAATGAAGATTTTGGCTTAGGCAAGGGCAAGAGTTACTATATTTGGCGATTCATTGCTTCTGCAGAGCATATTTCTTTCAGATTCTTTAAGTTGTAGAAACAGTTTTTCAAGTCAAGTGCAGTTCGAACTTACATCGGGTTCACTATTATTGCATAGCTATATTTTTACTTATAGCGTTCCCCGATACTAAATGTGAAATGAACACACTAATAACTTAAAGTTTATAAACGTATTTTCGTTTTTATTTCGTTTCGCAGATTGCGGCAGGCGGACGGTCCGTGGCCTGGGTCCGAGCCGCGTGTCAAGAATCGCGATTCCTCTCGTCAGCGCGGCCATTCCGTTAAACCAAAGGGGCATCATCGCAGGCGGGTTGGAGGCACAGCCTGGTGCATGGCCATGGATGGTAAGCATAAAGACATAATACAAGGCGCCCGGATGGCGTAGTGGGTTGGATCGCAGCCCATTACGCTAACAGTCTGCGCACTGTAATGGGTGCGGGCTCGATTCCCGCCTTCGTCCTGGGTGTACCTTCTCTCTCTGTGTCAGTAAGAATTCTGTCTGTGTCTGTCTAACTTGATGAAGGTTTATAAGCGGGTCTCTGATCAAGCACACAAACCGGAATATATATGTACCAACCAATCAGTAATAATACTACCGTGCGTTGACGCATGTAATGTGCGGAAGCGTACGGTTTTGTTATTTGTGGGTAAGTCCATATAAGATGAGTGTAGAAGAAACCTATTCAAACCTCGCGGAAAACGGGAAGCAGAAATTAATTACAGGACGGACAAAAAGAAAGATTGTAATATTTAGCAACTTAGCACTTGTTTGTGAAACAAATTGCCTTTAAAAAAAAAGAAAATTTTCTTATTAGGTTGTTCGATGATACATAAAATTCAATTGTCATGATATACTTTGAAATAAAAGTCTAAGTAAAGGTAGTAAAAAAAGAGATAACTTTGTAAAAAAAATATCTTAGATTAAGGCATTTGGCAAATTTTTTTTGACCAAATGCTTTAAAAACCCGCGATGGACAAAAAGAAATAGTAACGCGTTTATTTTAGGACCTTTTGCAACAGGGTTACATATACTCTACTTCATTTCCTTGTCTTTGCTTATTTAAGGCCAAAGTAAATAGAGTATCAAGACTCGAAAACAAGCGGTTACGTGTGATAGTGTATGGACTACTCATATGAAAGCGCCACTCGACTAAAGCTTTGAATTTTGGTTAGTAGTAACGATTTCCCTCACTTCACTCAAGTAGCGTTTGGTACGGTGAAGACCCGTCCAATCAAGTTCAGCTGTGATGCCCCAAATACGGTGAATTTCAATACAATTAGTTAAAATACAATACTGATTTTTTGGATGTTCAGGCCTGATACTCAATTCTGTTTGGCATTGACTTATGGAGGGCTCTTGTCGTGAATGGCAACAGCTCCAGGGGTCTTTTTTTCATTTTTCGTCTGGAATTACTTTTGTTCTGATATTCGAATATGAGTTTCTAAGAATGTTTTACTTATTGAATTTTTAAAATGAAAACTTTTTGCTGTGCTATTGTTTGTTCAATTTTTTTTTGTTAAAGAAAGCTTGCTTAGAAAGAAAATATTCTTTTCATCTATGACGGTCATTTTGAGAGTGAAACCGAAACAACCAATGAAATAGCAGGACATGGAAAAATGAAAACAAGAGCGTCACATCATCTGAAACATTCCCATATAACCTCTCTGAAACTGCTCTTTGCAGGCAGGCATCTACACACGCAACTTCGGCGTAGAGAACTTCTTGTGTGGAGCGGCCATCGTCAACGAGTATCATCTCGTCACTGCGGCTCACTGCTTCATTGGAAGGGGAGGAGCGTAAGTCAATCGCTACTTTTTTATTTTATAATCGCGTAAAAAATCATTTTATTCAAGTAAAGATGGACACCGATGACCAACACCATTGCCACAGTGCGTCAATGCGATCATAGTTATTTCATAGAATAACTAGTTAAAGTGTCAAATTAATAACATATTACACACTTTAACGGACACGATCAGTTATTTCATGGAATAACTAGGTATTCTATGAAATAACTGCATTATATACTTTACCTTAATGTTAAAGTATATAATGCAGTTATTTCATAGAATACCTAGTTATTCCTTGAAATAGCTGATCGTCTCCGTTAAAGTGTGTAATATGTTATTAATTTGACACTTCAACTAGTTATTCTATGAAATAACTAGGTATTCCATAAATTAACTAATGCGACACAGTTAAAGTGTAAAATAAACAATTTATCAAAAATAAAATAACTATGTATGATATAAATAAACTAACTACAGACAATTAAAATAAAAAAGAAGCAATTTATCTAATTTATGCAGCGTATAAATGGTATTAATGGAAACGTACCATAAAATCATTTGTTACAACAAGGGTTACTAAAATGACACTTGGAATTACAAAGAACATTATTTCTAAAACAAAAACATTTTTTGTTGGACACACTGGGTTTCACACGAACATTTTTTAAATCCCTGAACAGTACCTGAACTTTTGTATTTGTCGTGCGAGATATATGATATAAATTATTTTACACTTTAACGGTCTGCAGATCGTTATTCTACGATATAACTACTTAAACCATGAAATACAAGAGAGTTTTACACTTTAACGGACACGATCAGTTATTTCATGGAATAATTAGGTATTCTATAAAATAACGGATTTCATACTTTAACGGTAACATATGCATATATACTAGAGTGGACCGACGTTACAGGTACCGGGTGCAAAAAGTAGGTAAATTATAAGTTAACTTATGTCATTTTCTCAACGCTGATTTTTACGTATGTTTTAGAAAATATTGTTATAAGTTAATAATAAATACTTCCAGGCACGTTCCGCTGCCCGAAACTTTTGCCAGACGCTTTAAAGGTCGCTGTAAAGTTCAGACTTGGTCCCACGCATCTAATGGCGCGATATTGCGCTACGTATTTTCTAAATAAACAAAATTTTTATGAAATCAAAGTGATTATATATCTTTGTTTTTATTGCTTAAAATATTTATTTCTGTCCTTATAAAAGTAGCGAAAAATTACATTCTCCCCCAAAAAATTAAAAAACGAAGAAAGTTATCATTTTGATTTAATTAAATTTTTGTTTAGTTATAAAATACGGAGTGCCATATCGTGCCACCAGATGCGTGAAACAAAGTCTGGACATTACCGAGACCTTTAAAGCGTCAGGCAAAAGTTTCGGCCGGCGGAAAGTGTCTGGGAGTATTTATTATTAACTTATAACAATATTTTCTAAAACATACGTAAAAATCAGCCTAGAGAAAAGGACATAAGTTAACTTATAATTTACCTACTTTTTGCGCCCGGTACCTGTAAATTGGCCGTCGGTTCACTCTAGCGGGTATGCATACACTAAAAAGTACATAAAAACAAACCTAACCCGATACATTTCATTCGTGAGAAAATAACTTAGTTCTGGAGGCCCCGGGCTCTCGCTCTATTGTTACCTAATAACGATTCTAAATATTGAAGCTCGTATTCCACATCCTGTTTCTAAATCTATTGTATCATATTCTTCGATCGTTGATGGTTACACATCCACCCCAGGTTCTTTGAAGGGCTACATAATCATGTACCAAATGATTAATTAACCATAAATGAGAAATAAACGGAGGAATAACAGTTACAATAGGTGAGGTCTTATCTAAACGATAACATTGTAAACGTAGAGTAAGACCTGAAGATCTGGCCTAACGGGATCCTGGAATCTTCTGTCTCGTTAGGTTATACATTTCCGGCTGTATATTTCTAGCCACCGAGGAACTGTAATACAGCCAATCGCGCCTAGTAATTTAGAACTCTGGTGAAGTGACGGGGTCAACACCTGAGCGGTCCCTCAAAGCAAACCAGTGGTGCTATCGTGCGCTTGTTCAGGACTTTTGACTCCACAGATTTAATGAGCACATATGTCGCAGTGTACTGAGGACAAGTACTGACAAACTCTCAACACAAATATCCATTCCCATGCCGGGAATCGAACACAGAACTTTCTGACTGCCCGGCCATTCAGATGCCCAGTCGGCTTCTGTCTCGTAGTAAGAAAGTACGTTAAGCGGCCCTCTAATCGCCGTAAATACTTTACTGGGGAAATAAAAAGTTTTAACGTCACATATTAGTAGTCACATTAATGGGGTAGGTCACGGAGACATGTCACATGCACTCAAAAGGGCAATAAGCCCTTTGACTTTTTTATGTTCCACAGAACCCTAAACCCAGCGTAACATAATCTTCAAAATCATTCTTCTCGTCAGGCGTCCCCAGCCCAGCCGGTTCACTGTCCGCGTAGGCAGCACCATCGTGAAAGAGGGCACCATGCACCTGATGGAGTCCATCATCATCCACCCCGACTATCGGCCCCAGCAGCATTACAATGACATCGCCGTGATCCGGCTGAGGGAGCCGGTGGTGTTCGAGGGGGGCCGCGTCCGGGCCATCTGTCTGCCGATGTCGGCCGACATTAGGCGGAGGAGGCTCGAGGGCCGCAATGTCACGGTGGCCGGATGGGGGGACCAGGACTTCGGTGAGTGGGGTTTACGGAAAGAATTTTCAGATACAATCAACATAAGTCCAATTTAGTTTAAGAAAAAACACACAAAAGATTTCGAACCAGGTGATGCGTTCCCTTCAAATTGGGTTGTTACAGGTGACGTAATTCCACCTCTTATTCCTAAATTTTCTTCGAAAACACGTTCAAAAGCATGCAATGGGAACCATTTGCATGACTAACCAAATGGCGGTAAACCAAAACTGACCTCGTTTAGAAGAGGTCACTTTTGGTTTAACCCTCTGAGGAATAAGCAAATTAGCTGAAGTGTAAACTTGTTTTCAATGCATGAAATTTAAATTAATTTTTTTAACTGAAAGTTTAATGTCTTACATTTTTACTTATAAATGACTTACATTTACAATAATGTTGTTATGTAGATAGTTGTAAATGGTTCTTCCGTGCATTAAAATTTAAAGTTAAATAAAATTATCAAATTTATAAAATGAATAGATGAAAAAATATGTGCATTGCACTTCAATACAAATGAGAAATCGCCCCAGGTGGGGGTGAGTCAGAAAAGAATGCGAAGAAGTAAGATCTAGTAGGGCAGGATAGAGAAGATGTTCTCCAATCACATAAGGGCGGATGTACAAAGAACACAATCCGTGAAGTCCGCAAGGCCAACTCTGAAACTGATATTGCAAAACATGGAATATTCAACCATTGACGTGTTACGATTCTCGAGTGGTAGCAACAAAAACAAACTCAAACAAATTTTCGCTGACTGGATAAATCAGTTCCGCCGCTTTATTCGATTGGCACTTCCAAAGGTGGAGTCCCGTCCACGCACGCTTTCATCCCGTAACCGCTTTTTGTTCAGGCTTGATACTCTATTTAGTATTGCCTTGATGGGCTTTAAATGTCACACACAACACGTTAGGGCACACACAACACCAATAACTGACGAGCAAAAATATCGAAAGAATGAATGCCAGTGACACCTGAACGTAGTGTGTCGACAGTTCACATGACCATGTCTCTCCGTCTGTAGTCAGCTTTAGTGGCCGACAAATGGCTTAGACATTTTTTTAAAAACCAAGCAATATATTCTTTATAAATTGGTTAGTCTCACAGAGAAAAGCACAGTTTGCATTGAATGGATTCCATCTCAGGTTGGCGTCTTCGGCAATGAGGTAATGGTTGGCTTGCGAAAGAAGGAAGTGCTCTTCCTTGATGTGCTGCCTCGCTTGAACTCTTCACGTCTGAAATATTCTTTATCAATAAATCTCCACCATCAGACCGGACTGCTTTGGCCAGCCCCTGCGTAGTGGCCCCATAAGAAGCTTAAAATTTTTGGATGGGGTAAAGACTTATTCATCTTGCCCTTGTTCCTGTCCTGCTTCTCCAGCCCATGTAATTGACTACATGGGCACCTACGTGAGGCAGCGGTGGAGTGAGGGGAAAAATGGGCTTGTAGTTATTTGAGCGGCTATGTCTACACTGTTAAAACTGAAGGTGACACTTTGCACCCTCAGGGATGAATGGCGGTGGCCCGTCAGGTAGACCCCTAGGGCTGCCAGAATGGCATCTATAGGCGATTCACCAGCCCAAGATTCATTGACCCAAGGTGATTCAAAGCCTTGAGGTGCCAAATAGGCGTTGCCTTTTTACCCCGGGGTGAAAAATGGTTTGTGGCAAAAATGGCAAATGGCAAAAATGGCACCCATTTGTCACCTTCAGTTTTAACAGTGTTGGTAACTGGACCAGGGGTCACGAAACAACATGTCGTTGATTTAACCTTCTTGTCCATCTGTTGCAGGCGGTAAGCGCGACCCTGTCCTGCGCGAGGTGACCATCCAAGTGGTGAACGTGTCTGCGTGCGACAAGTCGTACGAGGAGGTGCGCGGTTCGACCTTGCCGAGGGGCGTCACGAGGCAGTTCCTGTGCGCCGGGGTGCCCGAAGGGGGCAAGGACGCCTGTCAGGTGAGGAACACTCGCAACTCATTAACCAGGGCCCGATCTTCCATAAGGCCCGGTAGACTCGGGCCCCCTAATTTTGGGGCCCCTAAATTTCATTTCCTTTTTTACTAAATGTTGTGGACCCTCAAAAGTTTTGTCCATTTTATAATTTTTTAGACACCACTTTTTTAGCAGGACTTCGACATAGACTTGCAATGATTGGTCTTATCAATGTAATAAGGAAGATAATAGAAACACTTAATACACACATTAGAAAACTATCATTATAATTAAGGGAAATCATACACACAAATTTTTGTAAAAGGCCTCCAAAATATGTTGTGCCTATAGTCAGTTTTTTATTAGATCAGGCCCTGCTCTCAACTAATTAATTTCAATCAACGTAAATATTACTGACGATTTTTCTGTCTTGGTATTTTCATGGGGTTCAGTTGGAAAGGTGCATGCGAAAGGTCCCAGGTTCGAGTCCGGTTATTTGACAAAATAACGGACGACTTAAACGATCTATGCAGTCTAAAGACTGGCGAATAATATCCCGTGTAGAGGGAATGCACGTTAATTATGCTACTAAGTTCCGAAGCTGTGTACGATGCACCCTTAAACATTACGTTGGGTGCCTACTCAGGTGTCATTTCGTCACTTGATTGAGGTTCTAAATATTGCTGCCTGTCGCCAATAGCTCTCGTGTAGCTCTAGTGTGATGATATTCAAAACTTTACCTAACCTTGATGTTTTGGTGAGTGGGCAGTATTTCGGTCATTTTTTTTAGTTGAAGAAAAAAATTACATCCCCTTGAAACCCAGTGAGTATATTTATTATTATTATTAAAAGCACAAATCCGTCATAGGTTGCTGGGTTTTCAGCCTATACATTCTACACGACCGGCGAATATCATATCGATTCAGAAAGAACCTTTAGAAACTGGAAAGCAAATGGAATAAATATAGACCCGTCTTAAAAAAGGCGAAGCTTTAAAAAGGCGAAGCATGAGTGCTGAAATGCTCCTTACAAAATCTGAGAACTCTTTAGGCGCGTTTACATGAGCCATCGAATCCATGGAATGAAGAGCAAACTCCGCAATTTTTCCCTCTTGGGGATTTTTCCCCCCGGCAGACCGGTAGTTGCAGGGTTCATTAGGGGGTTTCGCAAACCCTCCAATCAAGGAGGGTTCGCGTTTCATTCCATGGTTTCCGCCACTTATACTTCTACTTCGACTTCTTGTCTGTGGATTCGGAAAATACATTTGACATAAACACCTTAGCATGTAACCATCCTAAATATATTTTTAAATTTTAATTTTTATGTAACTCAAGCTCTTAATTTATATAACTTTTGTTCAATTTGTTTTTATATATCTCATCAAAATATTGCTAATCATTATGAAATGAAGGTTTTATAGAAAAGTATTGCTAGTTAAATATACGAGTCACAATTAATACATTACTCAAGTATAGTTGTCAAGAAATGTCAGATGTCCCGCGCTTCTACGTCATCAACTCCCGGTTCCCATGTAAACGCCTTATTTTACGAAGGGGGGTTGATTGCGGAGTTTGGGTTAGAAATCCTGCTCGACCACTTTTTCCCCTAATGGAGAATTTAAAAATTCCATGGATACGATGGCTCATGTAAACGCGCCTTTTGTGTACTAACATAAAATGCCTATGATAAAACGAAAATTATTTTGTAAAAGATGGTTTTAAAAACGGTTACAGGTAGAAAACGTAAGTATTGCTGTGGCCTCTCGCGCTATGGCGTCGGCAGTTCTAATAATAGTAACAACAAGTAACTGCATTTTCATATCAACCTTATGTATTTGCACAAGCTTTTAGACAATCAATCAATAAAGAGCGAAAGTTTCACGATTGCTGTCGTTGATTTGAAGATGCAGATACTTGTTGATACTATTATTGGAAATACTGACGCCATCGCGCGGGAAGCCACTGACCTATCGAGTGCTAAACGCGAGTGCGATGACACCGTGTTGATAATAACAGTTACAGCAAGTACAGGGTGTTCCAAAATTGACAGGAAATGGAAAGGATGCAATTCCTAAATATTTACCCAACCCCTCCAAAACCTAGTACACAGCCAATTAGTCACGCATTTTGGTCGTGGTTGCATCCTTGAACTAGGGCAGCACAAGAATGCTTTGACAAAGGGATGCATTCGTTTTGAGTTTGGTTTGGTTGAATTGACATATCGTCTAGTAATTTTACAGTTTGCATACTCTGTTACATCACAGTTTCTAAAACTACTAAAAATGATTAGTAACTACTAAAATGGAATTTTTGTGTTTGGATTTCAATTTGAATGATTTGGTGGGTTTTAAATTTGAGCAGGATATTTGAAAATTCTATAAACAGTAAACGTTTTGCGATGGAAATGTACAGTTTGTCGAAATATGTATGTGTCGGGACGGGACAACTCAGCTTTCTGGTGGACAAGTTTTTGGAATTTGTCGCACTAGAGCTACATGATAGCTATTGGCAGGGGCGTCGTAATTTAGAACCACGGTCAAGTGACTAGCTGACACCTGAGTATACACCCGACGCAACTTTTAAGGGCGACATCGTACGCAGCGTTGGGACTTTGAAGGATATTTAACGTGCACTTCATCACGCGGTGTTATTATTCGTTGGACATTTTTGGCTACACGCCGTTTATAGGTCGGCCATTGTTTTAGCGATTCCCGGACCTGACTGTGGGACATTCCGCATACAAGGCAACGGCCTTAACCGACTGGGCTTCCCATTCGTATGATTGGGATTACTGTTGTTGATTTGAAGCTATTAACCTATCCAGTGCTAAAAATAACTCTTGTCTTTTATTTACAGCGTGATTCTGGCGGCCCCCTCATGCTTCTTGAGAAAGGAGTGTGGATGCTGGTCGGGGTGGTATCTTTCGGGTACCAGTGTGCACGCGCTGGTTACCCGGGCGTCTATACCCGGGTAACGGAGTACTTGGACTGGCTGGAAGAGGTTGCGGGAGCGGAATGAAAGGTGAAAATGAATCCACTGACTCCCATGCAATGAGATTCTTGTCCATTTCATCTCAAACATATTCTCATCAAATATAACAGAAAGACAAAAATGAAAAAAGGAGATCTCGACTGACCTTCTTGCCAAGGGTTCTAGCCATCCAAGACCTCCGTTTCTGAAATGGACTGCCCGCTGTAAGCGGAAAAGGCAGTTCCAGGGACCCCTGACATAGAAATGAACCCCGACGCCTCCGAAACCAAATAAAGAGGAAGAAAAAAATTACTCTCCAAGCCCGATCATCCAACAGTTTATATTATATATCCTCATCGACTTATATGATGACCAATACTGGAATGAACAGCGAAAATGAACCCACAGACTCGCACACAATATATGCTTGCCCATTTCATCAAACACTGTCACTAATCAGCTTATATGACTTTCTATATTGGAGTCCAGATAAATACCAAATCACTATAGGGCATTTCTAATCCTTTCCTTGGACTCTTTCTCACCTCTTGCTGCTGAAGGGCAAAAGATATTTATGGCTTTATTGAACCCCAGGACATAGTACAGGATTCTTATGCTACAATACTGGATTCATTCAGAGAGTAATCCGTACTTGCCACTTCCAACTTAGTCATAATTTCGGTTTTTGCTTGGTATCTTAAATGTTGCTAACATTAGCATGAAATCACTGTCAAATAAAAGTTGTAAAGCGTTTATGAATTTAGAGCAATTCAAGATACAATTCTACGGGGATAAGTCTACCATGGACCTACATAAATTTTGCCTACTAAGAGTTGTTATGGTAACTGCTTGTCAGATCACGTGGTTAAAGAAACTGTATTACATGGAAGGTGCTTCACACAAAAATTAGGTGAAGTCAAAGAGAGTTAGCTAGGCCTCAAATCTGCATTGACATAGACGTCGCGACACGTCGTTAAACAGATAGAGTTATAAGTTTTAAAAATTTACGTTTTTTAAGCTAGGCCGTTTATCTTGTGGTATTAAGGAATCTATCAAGATACCATGGAGATTGGAAAAAAGAAGTAAATTAACACTTTGGCTGTAATATAAGTTACATTGAAATCGCACTTTTTGTGTCCAAAAGGTTTCGTGAGTTAAAAATAACTAGTTTTACACTTCGAATTTTTTTTCTGTGAGTTGTCTTTAATTTTTCACAAGAATACCACTTTATTCTAAAGAATTCCCATTTTGTATGGCCACACAGAAAAAACAAAAACTGATTTTTCACTGAATTCTTTTTGCCAGGTTTTATAATGTTGTGAAAGTCAGTGAGTAAAAGTTATATTTTTTGGAATTTTTGGAATATTTTACTATTTGAGGAAGAACAGTTATTACTATATAGTAACATGTAATTTCAAAGACAATATAATGGTACTTAACATAATACATTGTGTAAAAAATATTATTTATTAGATGCTGTGTGTATATAGTAAAAATAAATATTTGTTGAAATTAATAAGTCTTATATACATATATATATATGTCTCTTCTATTATATCTTTATGGTAGTTATATGATTAAATTCTCAAAATATTTAACATTGGTGAAGTTATATCGTACCCGAAATAACGTATTAATACCCGTTTCTGGTATATTAAAAGATGTAGTATATCGAAGATCAGATTAAAAATCTTCACGCAAAAAAATGCTGCTAAATTTTACGTAAACTCCATTAAAATAAGCATGTAACCTTTACATAACATTCTATCAAAAATAATAACTGCTAATTTCAACCCACAGCCTGTTCCTGGTTTTTATAACTTATATTCAGTCAAAAGTATTCATACACCTGAATCATTTGGTACATTAAAAAATTCTCAAAACCAACTTTATGTAGCGTTTATACTCATGAAAGTGTGTAAGTGCACATAGAAGCCAACCGCTAATTTCCAAAAGTTATTGATATTTTGCAATATTTTAAATAATAGTTATAATAGCAAAAAAAGTTAATATTTTGCAGTAATTCGCAAAAGTTATAATCTATAATAATAAAAGAAAGAGTCTGTCTGTTTGTCTGTGGATCGTGAAGGACCTACTTATACTGCTCGAAAAAATTCGAAATTTTTAATATAGATTCCCTGTAATAACTACATGTGCACCCGAGGCTTAGTTTTTTCATATATAATTACGATTTTTTTTAATTAATATAATTATTTACAAAAATACGTCATCCACCTGAGAGTGAGAGACCGAAACTGGGGCTTGAAAACACATGGGCCGGGCCGAAACAGGGGCTTGACGTCATCCGTAGATAAACATGAAATCCAGTAAGAAGAGCCGTTAAAAAATTGACACAAATTCGATTTCTACTTTAAATTTTCAATTTGAAAGAAAATTTAGCGCGAGCAAAAATTAAGTATTAACACGAAATGTTAAGAGGTTTTAATTTGAAGGATTGTTATTTGACTATCATTATTTTATTTCATTTATTTATTGTAGAATGATTACCACATTTGGGTTGTTAAATTTTAAATATTGCCAAAAGTCGCCAATGAACAGACCGACCATTTTATTACAGCTGTGTTAAAAACAAATCACCGTTTTTAAAGGTTAACCCGTGCGACGCCGGATTTAGAAAGCAAGTATTATATATGGCCACTAATGATTCATAAAACGTAAGAAATGCTACGAAACGTTCAGAAAAGTCTTACTCTTAACATGTTTTATTGAACTTAAAACGTTGCTGGAGCTATTATATAGAGTCGCAGTTAGAGTCGTAACCACAGTTGGGCTATTTAGCTCTTGTGAAAATTTAGATTATGCGACCAATTTGAATGTTCCGTTTCCTTTTTGTAAATTGCACTCGTTATTGTTAGTTTTTATGCTAACTATTTTAGTTAAGAGGGATTATCAGTTCCGTGGAGCTTATGCATTAGTTTTGGAATCACAACTTCCACAGAAGTATTGCTTTGCCATGCTAGCTCTTTTTCCTTAGGTATGGGAATCAACATAACATCGAAATGAAACTAATTTGAAACGAAAATGTTATCTACTTATTTAATGATATATTTTTGAAGTTTTAAAATGCCTAAAATATACAGCAGATATTTTAAGACTTTATTGATTAATAATTTAATAACGTTATTTTTGTTTTAATTTGACGTTTAGATGATTCCTGTACCTGGAGAAAAAGGGATAATATGGCGAAACAATTATTTTGCAAAAGTTATGACTTCAAATTTAATGATTAAGCTGTGTGGGACCAACAGTCCCTTTTAATTCTTGGAGTTACTTTTATTCGCTTACAGTATCGAATAATATTTAGCTGTCTTAACCAGACAGGCTTAGGGGCGCATGAGCTCAATCGACTGGGGTCTCCAGACCAAAGTGCCTCTGTGTTAATCCAATGGAAAAAATATTTTCTAAACCAAATTTCTCCGGCTCTTTAGAATATTTTTACTAACTTTTTTTTATGATAAAGTATAGCTGACTTACAGGTCTCTGAAATCCCATTTTTTTAAAATGTGTTTGAATAGTTAGTTTAAATTATTAATTGAAAATTAAAAAATATATATATACTAAGAAATTTTAATAAGTAAGATTATAGACACCTGTAAGTAAGCTACATTTATCATGCAAACAAACCGTTCATAAAAATATTCAATACAGGCTGGAGAAATGTAACTTAGAATTTTTTTTTTGTATATTATTACATTTTACCTTATTACATTTCTTTTTATGGATTCTTACATCTTACCTGACAATAGACTTGAGGTCGCAGTGATTGGCGAACTTGCCCCCCACCAAGAAAGTCATAAGTCATACATCTTACCTGAATTACTTAGTCCATAAACATGATAGCAATACAGAATTGCCTCTTTTGTAACTAAAATTTAATTCCTATGAGCAATTTGAAAACTGCAAACTTTTTTTCTTAATTAAATTAAAATTCTTTATATATGTATCAGGTTACTATTTATAATCAACGACTTTCTTTTATATATAGATTTCGATAGTAATTTCGAAAAATGTTTTTCTTTTTTTTTATAATCAATTTCGATTTTGTGATTTTTGTATTGATATGAAAACTCTAAATTTAAATAGGATTTAAAAAATATTAATACTTTATTTTTTTTAAATAATTGAATAAATTAAATGAATAAAATTTTAAAAAAAATTAATGTTATATCGAAATGATAAAACCGTAATTAACAATAACAAGTCGTCGCTGAAAATAACAAAAACCTTCCTTTATTTTACTGTAGATAAATTTGTTTATTATTGATTTATTTGCCTTTCAATCTTTCAGGCTGTTGTTCTTTCCTGAAGTTCTGCGTGCAAATTTTTTTCTTCCCTGACAATATCTTCTTCGGGAATGTAGTATGAAATTGTTCTTTTTTTGGCTTTCTTTGCCATCTTATCCACCTTCTCGTTTTCTGCAATACCTGTATGGCCCGGGACCCATACTAACTTGATCGTCTCGCAACGTGTCCGGGCTTCCAGCAGTTCGTTTTTCAGCTTTATCACTCCACTGGATGGATTTCGTGACAGCTTCAGTCCTTCTAACACGCTCATGGAATCTGTTAGGATAATGTAATTCTTATTGGCTGTCACGAATTTTCGGAGGGCAAGTATGAGAGCTATGCACTCCGCGGTGTTTATCGAACAGTACGTATCTACGTCCCCTGAGAAGCTCTTTCTGTTGGTGAAGTCTTTACCAGCTACTGTCGTCCTGCAATGGGTCTTACTCCCGTCAGTCGCTATGAGGACGCAGCCTTCATTCAGTGATAACTTGAACTCTTCATACAATGTGCGAATTACATCTTTTCGCAATCCTCGTCGCTGAAATGGAAGATCACGAATGGATATTCGAATTTGCTCCATTTTAAAAGTGTTTAGATTTTATTAATATTTTGTATTTTATAGAATGTATGGGGAATATGTATATTAGAATGTAATATTATTATTTCTAGTTTTATAACTATTTTATTGAGTTATTTTAATTGGAATATAAATAGGTGTATGCTTATAAATTTCCGAATAATTATATATATATTTTTTTAATGGTTCTTCATATGTTTATATTGTTCCAATAAATAGAAAGCATTGGCATTGTTAAGATTGAAATAGTTAGGATTTTTGGAATATTAAACAAATATATTTTAATGATTTATTGTATTGTTGTCTCTTCGATTTTTGTATGTTAAACCAAGACATTTGAATATTTTATTGTTCGCTCTTCTCTCGTAATAGTAGAGGAAGCGTGATTGATAATAGAATTAAAGTAAACTTTAACTATCTCAGGGATATAGACACATTAAGAACGTCACATAAATGTCAGGTTTTAAAGCAACATACATGATTGTTTAAAATTTAACTTAATTGTAAAATTTTACTATATTTTAAATTTTAACAATTTTTAAATTTAACTAAATTTTAAAATTCAACTATATTTTAAATTTAACTAAATTTTAAAATTCAACTAAATTTTAAAATTTAACAAAATTTTAAAATTTAGTTGAATTTTAAAATTTAGTTAAATCAATCAATTAATAAAATTTAACAAAATTTTAAAATTTAACTAAATTTAAAATTTAACTAAATTTAAAATTTAATTAAATTTAAAATTTAACTAAATTTAAAATTTAACTAAATTTAAAATTTAAAGAATAAAAAGTTATTATCATCTGATAACGAAATGTAGCTTCAGAAACTAATATTATCCAACTTTCAAATTCGATGCAAGTTAACGGTCACACAAGGGCGTAACTTTTTATTGGGATAAGAAAGACCACATTTTGGCTCCCTTTAAAAAATAGATTTGACACCTCATCAATCTATATTAATTATTATAGTAGTAATTATAAACTCCAACTTACTTAATTAGTAATTAAGAATAAATTTAATTACTAATTGAATAAATATTAATTTTTATTAAATTAATGACCCTAATTCATTTAAACTTAATTTTGAACTAAATTTTAAAATGGAAACAATAATTTAGTTCACAAAATAAATTTAAGCTTACAAGTCAATGTAACACTTCCTCGAAATTTTTTACAATTTCTGTTTACTAAAGATTTGTGTAACACTTTCGCCGCCGAAATTTTTTTTTCGTGCATGCGTATAAAAATATCTAATGTTTTGTAACCCAGAAGACAACTGCAATCGTATCATAAAGAACAGAAAATATAATTAAAAAAATTGGTATCAAGTACATTAAAAAAAATAGATGGAATGTTCCAATAAAAGTATAGGAGAAGTCATAGAACTAACAATTTTCACCGTGCCACAGTGTGGCAAAAGGAACAAAGCTGGCTAAATTCTGTAATATCTCCGATGGGCTTAAAACATCATAATTAGATATTTAGTAATCTCCATTTTTTAAGAATAATAACAACAAGAATTTAATTTTAAACTCAATTACTATAGAAATCAATCAATTAACTACTAGTTTTGCATTACAAATTTTAATCTTTTACAATGAAAAAAATCGTTCATATCTTATCATACATTACGCAACTTTACTTCTGTCCCTGTAATGGAGTCCCGTATAAATTTTCTTTCTGATTTGTCTAATCAGAAAGAACAACAGAATCAAGTTAAGCATATATAGGAGAGTCAAAACAACTTGGGTAGACATCCATATTCTGGAAGAAGTTTTTTAGACTGAATGAATTAATTATATTTCATAATCACTTAATTAAAAGTTTAAATTATCAAAATTTAATTAAAAATTTAAATTATTAAAATTTAATTAAAAATTTAAATTATTAAAAAATTTAATTAAAAATTTAAATTTAATTAAAAATTTAAATTTAATTTAAAATTTAAATTTAATTAAAAATTTAAATTTAATTAAAAATTTAAATTCAATTAATTTAAAATTATTTACATACCACACAATTATAACTAATAAATGTTTTAGGTATTGTAGGTAAAAAATGTATGGTAGTTGACGGAATAAAACCAGGAACAAACCTCGTCGTTGAGGCTTCGTTTGTCGGAGGCTTAATTGTGATACGCAATTTTAACGGGAAGAACGTTCTGATTTTATTAGTAAAACCAAAAATTTCGTAAGGGTCCGCGTACTTAAATTAATACAAAATTTTAAATTTTCAAAAGCAACACCTATTTTTTTTTGGTCCAGAAATGTTCAGACTCGTCAAAATACACAAAATATCTATTTTTGTAAACTGTGTGGAGAGATGGGTTGATGGTTAAAATCTTAAACCTAGGAATTAATCTTGGAGTCCCTCAGGGGCCAAATTCATGTTCTCTACATACATGCATGACATTTTTGAAGTAATTCCTGACGAAGTTGAGTGTTTTACTTATACAGACGACATTTTTATTCTTCATAGCTGCAAACACCTCCAGAGATTACTAATCCAAACCCAGATAGCTATCCTCGAAAACATAAATAAATGTCGGAAAATCTGGAAATTAAGTATCAACCCCTGAAAATGTAGAAGTGTAAAAGTTTCAAACAAAGTGGTTATAAATTCAAATTGGTTTCACTTCAATATTAATCCTATCCCTTTAGAATATTAAAATTCTGAGCATAATTTTTATAGAGGTTTTACTTTCATGTGTAGAATCGTATACTTTTTACGTAAAAGCTTTCATAACTAAAACATGGATTATGTTTTCTTCTTAACAATCATCACTGGACTGGCGTACGGTGACCTAGTTTCAGAAACAATTCCGTTGTCTTTCCATTCCTTCACTATTTGCTTAATTATCGATCGTTCTTCAGCATTTGTTTTATAGGGTCTCATGGAAACTGGTTTGCTGCCCCCTACTTCCTTAATTTCCATCGTAGTTAAATCTGTGCAACCAAGCTCTTGTAAATCAAGCGAAACGCAATCTCTGTACTTGTTAAGAAGTTGAACTAGTTGTTGCTTTTGTTCGTAAGATACATTATCATCTGTTTTTATGTCTTCCTCTTCAAGTGGACGTTTACTAATATACTTTTCTTGTGAAGTAGTTGAGACATTAGTGTCCAGAATTTAAGAGTTTGGAGCTTCATTACTTGAACTTGAAATGCTACATTTTCCGTTTTCTAAAACAATACTGTTTTCAAGCAATTCAATTGATTCACCTCTGTCTACACATTGGTTTTCTGTTAAAGTAAGACTTTTATCTCGAAAGTTGAAGATGGGGATTTCTGCTTTTCCTTTAACTACTGTGACTAAGCAATCCATGTTTCTTTCGTTATTGAGTAAAAGCAAACCGTCACTTAAATTTTCGGCTCTACACTGCACTAAATTGACAGTTGAGTTCTTTTCGAGCACCGTATTTTTGGCTGCATTCAGAGTGAATCGTTTATCTAGATTCAGTTGCAATTTGCGGAATGGTGCTTCGTCGATATGCAATTCGTTTCCCACTTTTGCATAAGCTATGTGAGGCATATCAGTCCATGTTCTTCCGACCAACAAATCAACGGGTTGAGATTCATTTTCTACAATAAGAACCGTTACTTCATCCCCGGAAACATCATCAATCTCTATATCAACAACTGCTTTACCAAGAGTTTTTCCTGCTGGTGTACTTTGGTTTCCAAATCCGTAAATATTAGTTACTTCAGTGGTAAAAGGTATTTTTAATTTATGTGCAGCAGACTTTTTCATAAAACAGCTACAGCTTCCTGTGTCAATCAACGCTTCAACCCAATTTTCACTGTTAATTTTGGCCCTTTTTAGATAAAGATCTGGAGTTGCAGTTTTCTTGGTTGTTGTGGCCAAATTTGTTACGTTTTCTGTTAAGGTAAGACTTTTATCTCGAAAGTTGAAGATGGGGATTTCTGCTTTTCCTTTAACTACTGTGACTAAGCAATCCATGTTTCTTTCGTTATTGAGTAAAAGCAAACCGTCACTTAAATTTTCGGCTCTACACTGCACTAAATTGACAGTTGAGTTCTTTTCGAGCACCGTATTTTTGGCTGCATTCAGAGTGAATCGTTTATCTAGATTCAGTTGCAATTTGCGGAATGGTGCTTCGTCGATATGCAATTCGTTTCCCACTTTTGCATAAGCTATGTGAGGCATATCAGTCCATGTTCTTCCGACCAACAAATCAACGGGTTGAGATTCATTTTCTACAATAAGAACCGTTACTTCATCCCCGGAAACATCATCAATCTCTATATCAACAACTGCTTTACCAAGAGTTTTTCCTGCTGGTGTACTTTGGTTTCCAAATCCGTAAATATTAGTTACTTCAGTGGTAAAAGGTATTTTTAATTTATGTGCAGCAGACTTTTTCATAAAACAGCTACAGCTTCCTGTGTCAATCAACGCTTCAACCCAATTTTCACCGTTAATTTTGGCCCTTTTTAGATAAAGATCTGGAGTTGCAGTTTTCTTGGTTGTTGTGGCCAAATTTGTTACGTGATCCTTTCCTGAACCTTGCTTCTTTTCTGGGCAGTCTTTTGAGAAATGACATAAAACATTCAATTTCATAAAACAGCTACAGCTTCCTGTGTCAATCAACGCTTCAACCCAATTTTCACCGTTAATTTTGGCCCTTTCTAGATAAAGATCTGGAGTTGCAGTTTTCTTGGTTGTTGTGGCCAAATTTGTTACGTTTTCTGTTAAGGTAAGACTTTTATCTCGAAAGTTGAAGATGGGGATTTCTGCTTTTCCTTTAACTACTGTGACTAAGCAATCCATGTTTCTTTCGTTATTGAGTAAAAGCAAACCGTCACTTAAATTTTCGGCTCTACACTGCACTAAATTGACAGTTGAGTTCTTTTCGAGCACCGTATTTTTGGCTGCATTCAGAGTGAATCGTTTATCTAGATTCAGTTGCAATTTGCGGAATGGTGCTTCGTCGATATGCAATTCGTTTCCCACTTTTGCATAAGCTATGTGAGGCATATCAGTCCATGTTCTTCCGACCAACAAATCAACGGGTTGAGATTCATTTTCTACAATAAGAACCGTTACTTCATCCCCGGAAACATCATCAATCTCTATATCAACAACTGCTTTGCCAAGAGTTTTTCCTGCTGGTGTACTTTGGTTTCCAAATCCGTAAATATTAGTTACTTCAGTGGTAAAAGGTATTTTTAATTTATGTGCAGCAGACTTTTTCATAAAACAGCTACAGCTTCCTGTGTCAATCAACGCTTCAACCCAATTTTCACCGTTAATTTTGGCCCTTTTTAGATAAAGATCTGGAGTTGCAGTTTTCTTGGTTGTTGTGGCCAAATTTGTTACGTGATCCTTTCCTGAACCTTGCTTCTTTTCTGGGCAGTCTTTTGAGAAATGACCATAGTCGTTGCAGTTAAAACATTTCGATTCACCCTTTTCGTTGCGCAAAGTTTCTCCTTTTCTATGCGTTCTAATTCAAAAACTCTTTCCATGCGTTCTCTTTCCTCTTGCTTTTCAAGTCGTTGGAGCTCATTTTCTTTTTCTATACGTTCTATGCCCTCATTTTCTAATCTCTCGTTAATTATTCTTTCGGACATTAATTTTACAAACTCTTCCTCGTAGTTTGCAGATCCCAATATCAACTTCTTTAAATCAGCAACTTTCATGTTATCGTTTGTTACTTCACCTAACTCATCTGCTATTAAGACTGAATCTACTTTCTTACACTTCGCCAAATAAGACATTTTGAGAACTGGAAAAGTTCGCTTAGGTGGCACAATTTTAGACTTGTTAATCGCTTCAAAACAAAATTAAAAGTCAGTCTGTTCGTTGGCGAAACTCTTCGTTTTCCGTTATAATAATTCTTTACAGTTTTGTATAATCCTTCGTCATTAATTAGCGTAGATCAAGAGTCCGTTTCCAAGTTCGTTGGCGACCTCTAGCACAGTTGTCCGTAGTAACAAATATGTTCCATCTTGAATAGCCTTCTTTCACTAAATGTTTCTTCGTTTTCGTAGTTCGTTATGGAGAAATCTTGCAGGTCAGAATTGTTTTCGTAAGATGAATTTTCGTAAGATTTTCGTTAGATGAATTTCTGCGTTTCGTAGAATTGTTTTCTCGTATCGTAATCCGCCTGGACTTGTAGATATCGTTTTACAATCTAGTTTTTCGTACGTTAGTTTATCGTCGGCGTTAAGGATAATAATTTCTATCCCACTTCTGAAATGTAGAATCGTATACTTTTTATCGTAAAATCTTTCGTAATTAAAACATTCAAACACAATCGTAACGGTTTATTTTTAAACCAACTTCCGATTCTTCCAAAGTCTCAACTGACATTCAACGTCTTAATTTTAAAACTACAACAATCACGTGCTATCGCACGCTCGTGAAATTATCAGAACTTAAGTGATGCCAACACATGCATCATTTTGATTACTTAAAGAAGAAATCTATAAAAAAAACTCAACGCAATTAAAGCAATTTCATCTCTACTAAAAATTAACCATAGAGATCAGTAAAGAAAACCTACCGACATCCCTACAACTCTATGGATATCTATGGATGCACCTAGCGATATCGGTACATGCTTCTTCTTCTTCTTCATGAGCTCAACAGCCTTTTGCAGGCCAAGGCTGACTCGCTGATCCTCCTCCAGCTGGCCCTATTAGCCGCAATAGCTCTCCATCGGTTGACACCTATAAGATTGAGGTCCCTTTCAACATCGTCTAACCATCGTGTGGGTGGTCGTCCTCTACGTCTAGTACCTTCTATTTTGGAAAAAGTCACTTTTTTGGTGGGGAAATCATCGGGACATCTGTACAGATGGCCCAGCCACCTAATTCGGGATGCTTTAATAGTTCTCAAAATGTCGGTCCCGCTAAATTTGGCAAATTTTCTGTAAATTTCATAGTTGTAAAGAATTCTGCACTCATTGTTCTCCTGAATAGGTCCGAATATTTTCCGTAATAATTTCCTCGGTACAGGCTACCGATCTCTATTATTGATATCGGTATCCTACTGATATCAATACAGATCCAGAGACATCCATGCAGGAGATATCAGTAGAATACCGATCTCTATAGATATCCATAGATTTTTACCGACATCAATTGGAATGTGGTCAGTAGGTGTAGGGTTCTT
Organism: Oedothorax gibbosus; assembly: GCA_019343175.1. Taxonomy (NCBI): domain Eukaryota; kingdom Metazoa; phylum Arthropoda; class Arachnida; order Araneae; family Linyphiidae; genus Oedothorax; species Oedothorax gibbosus. The sequence goes on along the minus strand of CM033271.1, from coordinate 6,553,585 downwards.
ATGGATATCCAAAGAACTCTACAAATATTAATGGTTGCGTTGGGTGCCTACTCAGGTGTTGGCTCGTCACTTGACTATGGTTCTAAAATACGACGCCCGTCGCCAATAGCCCTCGTGTAGCTCTAGTGCGACGATAATTCAAACTAAACTAAACTTCAGATATCCAATAGACTTATGATCAATAGGATTTCGATCTCAATGGATACCTATGGACCTTTACAGATATCAATTGGAGTGTAGTAAATAGGATCTAAATTGAGTATTTGGTACTATAGTTTTCGGTTTTAATGAAATTCTTTTAATAGTAATTTTATTTTTAACTCTACAGTTGTTTAAACCTACAAACACCTTTAAACTACTCTCCTCCCCCAATTTTAAGCCATCTCATTTATTGAAAATAAGTAATAGATAATTGTAAACTATATGCTTCTACAATTTTTTTTTTTATCATAAGTGCGGTTGAAAGTAGTCTAAATAATTGATTACTCTGCCATTTTCAAATGTCAAAATTTTTGAATAAAAAATACTTGTTTTTTTGTAAGCAATTGAAGTAGAAAAAATACAAATAAATTACAAAAACATTATGTGGGTAAAGTGACAGATTATTTGACCCCCCCCCCAAGGATTGATTTTATGCTCAAAGTTCATTGTAAAAAACCAAAATAATAAATTATATTTATTTATTTACACTGTCATACAGAAAAAATACCATTTACAAATCAAGAATCGAATCACCAACATAAAGAACATTATTAAATACATATAAGGGTCATTCTCTGTAAATAGGACAAATTGCACTTTTAAAAACTGAAAAAAACATATTTTTCTAATTGAATAAATTTTATTATATGTGTTGCACACATTCATATATAGTAAAAAATGGTTCAGATCCATTTGATGATTTTTTTAAAACAAATATATATATTTTCAATATTTGACAACTGGCGTAAACTCCTTTAGATACCGCGAGCATGCGCAACAGACAATGTATGCTCATGCAACACCGAAACCATTGCATGCGTTTTTGACTTGCCCCAAGTGCTAAGCATTGTGTTTTAGTTCAAAAACGTGTGATTCAAGTCTATGTCGATTAGGCTTGGTTGAATAATAGGCTCAACTAAACCTACTGTAGACAGTGTACTCGATATATATGTATCTATAATGCGAGTCTTTTTTGTTAATGGGAAAGTTAGGTTAGGTTAGTTTGAATGGAAAAGTTGCATAAAACGCAAAATTCAGAATATATATGTTTTTCTGGTACATTAGAAGCTGCAGATTCCGAATTTAAGGTTAAATATTCACAAATATGTTTAATTTCAACAAAAAATGCGTTTGAAATTTGCCGAAAATGTACGTCACTGAAAACAGCACTGACGTCATCTGTTATGTTTTTGGCGATGTCTCGATCTATGCTTTAATACACTTTACAAAATAGTAAACCTTACAATTTCTGCGAAACCTCATTAAAAGAAGAAAATATTATTTTTAACCAGTTCATATCAAGGAATTTAAACAGCTTCTTCCAAGTTTGGTTGTTAGTTAAAATACACACACTAGAGCGCGTATGAGCTATTTCAGAACTATTGACTGTTGGATCTGATCGGAATAGTCGGGTGAAATCGTTCATCGTTTGAAGAAATTAACTGGAATGAACATGACATGTTTCTATAAAATAGCAGAACTTTTTAAAGAGTTTAATAAGGTTGAAACGTTGAAAGAGCACGTTTCACAGTTTCAAAAGCAATACAGTGAAACGTGATACGAAATAACACGCCAAGAACAAAAAAAAAGCCAACCGTTACGTCATCTGTTATGCTAAGAGAGGTTTAACAGGAGTGACGTATCACTAACTTAAAAAATGAATTTAAAAATAAATAAATTTTTAAAACCAGAAATACTTGAGTTTTAGAGGTTTTTTTAATATGCTTAATCGAATAAAAATGTTTCTGGAAAACGCTGTAATTGTCCATTACCGTCACACTACAGCTACATGAATTCTTTTGGCGACGGGCGTCATAATTTAGAATCACAGTCAAGTGACGAGCCGACACTGACTATACTTGAATATCGGCATTTTGTTTATAGTATAATTTCAATGGAATAAATTGTGTTTAAGAACTCTGATATGCGTATAATGTGTTTAGAGGAAACGACTCCTGATCGAGAAGAGCAGGTTAAAAAAATTGCCACCGCATTTTATTTTACAGTTATTCGTCATAAATCTCTTGATCTTAACATGACTGTGGTTCTTAATTACGATACCCGTCATCAATTACCCCTCGTGTAGCTCTAATGTAATGATACTTTAAACTAACCCTAACTTTTGTGATCATAACGTAGAAGAACATACGCATAACCACTATCAGGAAATATTTAAAGGCATGCGCTTTTTAAAAAAATCTACAATTGAAGCGAAACAACCTATTCGTATTGAATGCGCTTGAAAAGAAAGATCCAAGATGAAGTTATCCAATGTGGACTGACCTTCAAGGCTGATATGTGAGTTAGCGACGATTCCGTAGGAAAAATCAAATAACATCATTTTCAAAGAATTTTTTATAAGGTTTAGAGATTGTATGTTAATCTACATTTAAATGCCCACAATTTGATACTAGTAAAAAAATTCTCGCACTTATCTATAATCAGTAAATGAGATTGAGTAAGTGACGACAGTAAAAGACTCCAATGATATTTTTAATACTAAAAGTATTGGTTATTTGGTTGGTAGACATACATTTTCAGGCTTGTGTGCTTGGTCACAAAGACCCGCTTATAAACCATCGTCAAGAAGGACGGACACGACATACACACACATATAAGGCAGATGCTGCCATCTATCACCACCTCCACAATTTAGACATGTCCCTGAAGGGGAAGGAAATATTCGCCAGGGACCTGTACCCGTAGGAAACTGCGCAATGACCGCGCACAGGACTTTCGAACCCAACAGATTTAACGAGCACGTACTCCGCATATACTCGGTAGGTCCCGGTACCACTGAAGACTTACCGAGTATATGCGGAGTACGTGCTCGTTAAATCTGTTGGGTCCGAAAGTCCTCTAAGTTTCCATACCAAATCAATACCTCTGGGGGTGACAAGCCAATTCTGGGGATCCTCTAGTTGGCCTCTGTCTCTAAAAATTAGATGGATCCACTTATGTGTGTGTGTGTTGTCTGTTGTGTCTGTCTTACTTGACGAAGGTTTATAAGCGGGTCGCTGACCAAGCACACAAACCTGAATATATATGTCTACCAACCAACCAACCAATCAAAACAACTGATGGCTGATTTAGAAGCCTCAATCCTTTAATAAAAAACTTATCTGGAGAAGACTAGGAGATAATAGGATAACAATGAAGATGTGATTATATTCACGAGTGAACTAGCAGACTTTTAGGTCCAAAGAATAAATCCCCATTTTTTATAACTTTATACTCTACCTTACGATTAAACATACCGAAACGTAAATAAACATGTATGTATCCACCCGTTCCGTTTTACGCTACCTCTATCCTCGCACATGCCCTTGCGGGTTGAAACATGTGACACCACCATTAGCATTAGGAACATCCCAATCCTCACACATGAATTTACGCCATTAATCAAAGCCGACTCGGACCATTCTTCTTGGTTGAATTCCAACGATTCCCGCACTTGCTCTTGAAAGTTAAACACGTCATTCAAATATTTCACGCCCTTGGATTTACTTTACTACAAATCTTGTGGAAAAAACATGCGACTATACCTTATTGGAAAAAGTTTAGTTTCAATTTGAAACGTTCCACGTAATTCAACATTTTTCAGTTTTTAAATTCAGTATATTAATAAAAAACTTACCTGGAGAAGACTAGGAGATAATAGGATACTAATGAAGATGTGATTGTATTCACGAGTGAACTAGCAGACTTTTAGGTCCAAAGAATAAATCCTCATTTTTTATAATTTTATACTCTACCTTACGATTAAACATACCGAAACATAAATAAACATGTGTGTATCCACCCGTTCCGATTTACGCTACCTCTATCCTCGCAATGCCCTTGCGGGTTAAACATGTACCACGAACATTAGCATTAGGAACTCCAATCTCCAACATGAATTTAGCCATAATCAAACCAGATCGACCATTCTTCTTGGTTGAATTCCAACGATTCCCAGCCTTGCTCTTGAAATTAAACACGTCATTCAAATATTTCACGCCTTGGTTTTACTTTACTACATCTTTGGAAAAAACATGCGCTACCTTTGGAAAAAAAATTTTCATTTGAAATTCCACCGTAATCAAATTTTTCAGTTTAAATTCAGTATATTAATAAAAAACTTACTGGAGAAGACTAGGAGATAATAGGATACAATGAAGATGTGATTGTATTCACGAATGAACTTGCAGACTTATAGGTCCAAAGAATAAATCCCCACTTTTATAATTTTATACTCTACCTTACGATTAAACATACCGAAACGTAAATAAACATGTATGTATCCACCCGTTCCGTTTTACGCTACCTCTATCCTCGCACATGCCCTTGCGGGTTGAAACATGTGACACCACCATTAGCATTAGGAACATCCCAATCCTCACACATGAATTTACGCCATTAATCAAAGCCGACTCGGACCATTCTTCTTGGTTGAATTCCAACGATTCCCGCACTTGCTCTTGAAAGTTAAACACGTCATTCAAATATTTCACGCCCTTGGATTTACTTTACTACAAATCTTGTGGAAAAAACATGCGACAATACCTGATTGGAAAAAATTTAATTTTAATTTGAAACGTTCCACGTAATTTAATATTTTTCAGTTCTTAAATTCAGTATATTAATAAAAAACTTACCTGGAGAAGACTAGGAGATAATAGGATACCAATGAAGATGTGATTGTATTCACGAGTGAACTAGCAGACTTTTAGGTCCAAAGAATAAATCCCCATTTTTTATAACTTTATACTCTACCTTACGATTAAACATACCGAAACGTAAATAAACATGTATGTATCCACCCGTTCCGTTTTACGCTACCTCTATCCTCGCACATGCCCTTGCGGGTTGAAACATGTGACACCACCATTAGCATTAGGAACATCCCAATCCTCACACATGAATTTACGCCATTAATCAAAGCCGACTCGGACCATTCTTCTTGGTTGAATTCCAACGATTCCCGCACTTGCTCTTGAAAGTTAAACACGTCATTCAAATATTTCACGCCCTTGGTTTTACTTTACTACAAATCTTGTGGAAAAAACATGCGACTATTTCTTTTTGGGAAAAATTTAATTTCAATTTGAAATGTTCCACGTAATTCAATATTTTTCAGTTTTTAAATTCAGTATATTAATAAAAAACTTACCTGGAGAAGACTAGGAGATAATAGGATACCAATGAAGATGTGATTGTATTCACGAATGAACTTGCAGACTTATAGGTCCAAAGAATAAATCCCCACTTTTATAATTTTATGCCCTACCTGACGATTAAACATATCGAAACGTAAATAAACATGTATGTATCCACCCGTTCCGTTTTACGCTACCTCTATCCTCGCACATGCCCTTGCGGGTTGAAACATGTGACACCACCATTAGCATTAGGAACATCCCAATCCGCACACATGAATTTACGCCGTTAATCAAAGCCGACTCTATACTTTCTTCTTGGTTGAATTCCAACGATTCCCGCACTTGCTCTTGAAAGTTAAACACGTCATTCAAATATTTCATGGCCTTGTTTTTACTTTACTGGAAATCTTGTGTGGAAAACATGCGACTATACCTTATTGGAAAAAGTTTAGTTTCAATTTGAAACGTTCCACGTAATTCAACATTTTTCAGTTTTTAAATTCAGTATATTAATAAAAAACTTACCTGGAGAAGACTAGGAGATAATAGGATACCAATGAAGATGTGATTGTATTCACGAATGAACTAGCAGACTTTTAGGTCCAAAGAATAAATCCTCATTTTTTTTAACTTTATACTCTACCTTACGATTAAACATACCGAAACATAAATAAACATGTGTGTATCCACCCGTTCCGATTTACGCTACCTCTATCCTCGCACATGCCCTTGCGGGTTGAAACATGTGACACCACCATTAGCATTAGGAACATCCCAATCCGCACACATGAATTTACGCCGTTAATCAAAGCCGACTCTATACTTTCTTCTTGGTTGAATTCCAACGATTCCCGCACTTGCTCTTGAAAGTTAAGGGTATGGGTAGTCAAAAATCACCAAAATTTCGAATTTCCAATTTCGGTTGGCCTTCCTGGAGGACATCTTAAGCTTTCGAATGATATCAAATTTTTGATAAAATTCCATCTAGAACCGGGTAAAATTAATAAATTAAAAAACACTATTTTAGTTTCGGTTTCGTTTTTAGTAATAGTTTTCTTTATAAATCTGAATTTTTTTTTTAAATAACTAGATATATTTGGAATATTTATGTTAGAAGTTAGTTTAACTGTAACTGCGACTACTTATCGCATGTATTTATTTATTTCACGTGCGATATTTATTATTTTCACGTGCTATATTTTTCAATTGCGATCTTTCTCAATTATTTCAAAATCGATTTCCTTATTTTATAAAAATATGGGCAGACAAAAAACATTCGGTAAGAGAAATTCAAACCAAATCAACACCGGAATTCTTCTGTGCAATACGAAAATTATTTGCTAGATCAAGAAATTTGCAGTGCATCCAAAAAAAAGATAGAAGTGCCACAACAGTGTGAACAGCCTATCAAAAGTGACACGAGTGAAAACAGAGTTACATTGAAGTTGGTATTTTATCCTCGTTTATCAACAAATTTGTGAAGTGTAAGTTTTGTGATACTACAGGTAAAATTGTTATCGAAGAACTTGTAGGTAGTCGAAAAGGACTGGCTTCCAATATTCTTATAAAGTGCAATTCATGTAATAATGCTTCAAGCACCATGTCGTCATCGCAAACTAACAATACTTATGATGTGAATGTTCGTCTTGTGTATGGCATGCGCTGTATCGGGCAGGCAAAAAATGCTGCAGAGACCCTTCTTGGTATTCTCAACTTGCCGCCTCCACCGACCAAGTTTGCGAGCTACTACGAGAAACTACTCGATGGCGTGAAAGCTGTTTCGGAGCAGTCTATGCTGTCTGCAGTGGAAGAAACTGTTCATCTCAACGAAGGTAACAGGGATATTTGTGGGGCCTTTGATGGCACTTGGCAGAAGAGAGGACATACTTCAAAAATGGTGTTGCCGTCGTGACTTCTCTCGAAGGTAAGGTGCTCGACGTGGAAGCCTTGACAAAATACTGTTCTTTGTGCTCGCGGAAACCAGCTGTGCCTCATGAGTGTCAAGCTAACTATTCTGGTACAAGTGGAGGGATGGAAGTTTATGGTGTCATGAATATCTACGAAAGGTCGGAACAATCTAGATTTGTCCGGTATACGAATTACCTTGGCGACGGTGATTCGAAGGCCTACAACACTGTTGCCGCAGCTAAAGTATATGGAAATGACGTTGCGATAAACAAACTAGAATGCATAGGACACGTCCAGAAGCGGATGGAACACGTCTGAGGAGTGTAGTAAAAGACTACAAGAAGCAGAAGCTGTCGGATGGCAAGTCTCTTGGCGGAAAAACCGTCTGACTAAAGAAGAGATCGATGCTTTCCAAAGGTATTATGGAAGCCATCAGAGATAACGTCAACAAAGATGTACCTACAATGAGCAGAGCCGTGTGGGCAATCTATTTCCACAAACTTTCTACGGACGATTATCCACAGCATGGACTTTGTCCGACTGATGAAGAAACGTGGTGCAACTACCAGAAGCCCTCCTTCATGGCGGACCCAGCTACAGCCACAGAAATAGTTTGCCTGAACCAGTTATGCTGCAATCAAACCTGTGTTTCGTGCATTGTCGAAGAAAGAACTGCTAGAAAGGTGTCTTCATGGGAGAACTCAAAACCCAAATGAGAGTTTCAATAGAGTTGTGTGGCATCGACTACCAAAGACGACTTTTGCAGGAATTGCTGCTCTAGAAATCGGTGTGAGAGATGCAGTAATATGCTTCAACGACGGCTCTAGTAATCGCAAATTAGTGCTAGAAAAATAGGCATTTTACCGGGCTACAACATGTTGCAGTGTTTTTAAGCGGATTGACAGGCGTCGAGTTGCCGAAGCTGAACGAATTTTTAAAAGCAATACCAAAGAGGCCAGGAAGCAAAAAAAGCATCATCAAAGGGTTTTGGAGACAGTCGCAAAAAAGGACACATCACTCTATGGCAGTGGAATATGCTAAAATTTCCAGATATAGGTGAATATTGCTAGCATTTTCTATTTTTACCGTTTTCACAAATTGTCGTTTTTTCAACTTTCGGTGCGCACGACGCAAATGTATCAAAGATATTAACTTAAAATTTTGCATGTAGTTATATCTATCTCTAATCATTATGTTAAAACAAAAAACAGTAAAAAAATCCATTCCAATTTTTTTTTACGGGATATTATATCGGAAGAAAATTGTGATTTTTTCAGATATTGTGTAATTTTAATGCCAAAACTTTAAAAATATTTTCTTTTTCAATAAAAATTTATAATGAATATAAAATTTCAACTATTTGTTGTTACAAACATGTGCAGAAAAGTCAATTATAATGCTAATTTTTTTCTTCGTTCGCACCTTAACCAGAGTCACTTTGTGAAAACCGATAAAAACATATGTTAAAATAATTCTTTTAATATAAATTAGAACTTATTCAACTAATTTTTTTAATGAATTATTTATTAAATATATTCAAACAATCTGCATAACAAAAATTATTTTAATTAAATAATATTAAATGTGTGGTACAGCTTTTAATAAGCACTTCAATTTTGCAAATTTCCCTGTCGCAGACTACCCAGTTCCCACACGTCATTCAAATATTTCATGGCCTTGTTTTTACTTTACTGGAAATCTTGTGTGGAAAACATTACACAATACCTGATTGGAAAAAATTTAATTTTAATTTGAAACGTTCCACGTAATTTAATATTTTTCAGTTTTTAAATTCAGTATATTAATAAAAAACTTATCTGGAGAAGACTAGCAGATAATAGGATACCAATGAAGATGTAATTATATTCACGAGTGAACTAGCAGACTTTTAGGTCCAAAGAATAAATCCCCATTTTTTATAACTTAATACTCTACCTTACGATTAAACATACCGAAA